>QNGE01001369.1:22794-110762 GCA_008508345.1 Paragonimus westermani | reverse complement strand
GCTGTTGGTTCATTCCTTCCTTCATAGCGACTATGAGCCCCGTCAGAATGTACTGTGAATCGGTCCGTCTCTTCTCTGCATAATGACGTGAAATGACTTCGATGGGTCACAGTTGATCGCGAGGAACCCAACCGGGGAGGCGACACGAGCACATCACTCATTGGAGCGGTTAGGGCCTTCATATTTCGTGGAAAAGTCGTTCTTTGACCACCACATGGTTGTACTCAACTGTTGATGTTCTCAGTGTACAACGCCTGGCGCGGTAAACGTTCAGTTGACAAGCGGAGTACGTGACCGAACCATTATAGACTGTGCAACGTGATTGCTTAACCAACTGACCGCATGTCCCAAGCGTGCCGAAATACACGCCGGCGAACAGCCGCATTACTCACGTGATCAGCCCACTTGATGCGGACTAATTGGTGGAGGTAACATTGGTCAGTCACGACGAGTAGACCACGTTTCCGAACGACAGAGTCGGATGGATCACATAGACTTTCTATATGTTTCGACTACAATCGGGCTTCTTTTCGATGTCACGTGTGACGCATGTTGGCAGCGGCAACATTTGTCTTTGCTATCCTCGTTGATTTCTCACCAGCAGTACTACAGGCCGATGAGGTAGTGCCACTAGGGTATATGAAGGCGTCCGTTTTTTCGAACTAATTGTTTGCAGTAGAATGCCCTAGTTTTATGGCAACACTGTACTTTGAAGTTGCGAAGGGCATTCTATACAAACCAGCCCGGTCAGTTACCTTGTTTGGTATGGTTCACATGTCTTCGTCGGAAGAGTTAATGAAGACGAGTAATCCTGATAGTCCATGTTGGCCAACCTGTCGCTGAGAAGAAATGTAACACCTAGTGTGGTGAATGATCATATTGGAGGTGTGGGTATTTCAAATCTCGTTGAGGTACATCAACGCGGTTTTGAGGTACTTTCAAAAGTCCACAGCGAGTGGATTTCGAACACCACGGGCGTCTGGACGACGCATCGCCCAACGAGATCGGACCACCGGGCGAGGAATGGCCGGCGATAAACCCTCGACAGTAGGCGTCGGTCTCACATAAACCGGACAGTAGTGCGTACGGCGTGTAGACGGGAACCGGGGGTGTTTTGTGGACCGAAATCCAGGCTGGAGCACGCGCGCGGCATTGCAACCAGCGAGTTGGACAAGAAAGATTGTGCTTTAATGAGCGCCTTTTCGCAATATTCGCTCATTGGGATTCCACAAATGCATTCTGTGCAACGTCGTCCATGACAAGATTGAACAGGAAAAAAGAAACCGGACACCGGGAGAACACTACTAGAAGCGATGATCACTGGATACTTTTTTCCTTATACCCCCACCCTGTTTATAGCGGAGACACAATTATAATAAATTGGCTCACTTCTCTGGAACATCTTCACAAAGAAGGGAACGTTACTGTCAACCAGTTCTAGTCAAGCCGCCGTCATCGAGCACCAGAGAGTGGAACAGAAGGGCCCGTTTTCGGGGAAGAAAGTGCATCCTACTATTTTGTTGCTTTCCGGGCAAGTCGGAAGCTGCTGTGTTAAAGTCGGTAGCGTCTGACCAAGTGTGAAAAAATGCGTTGCACGGTGGCCCTCAACCTTTCTAACACAAGGATATTGAAAGGCGGCTACCAACATTGGTAGTTAAGTTTACTATTCTACCAGTATGCCTAGCGGTCTGAAGGTCAAATGTGTGTGAAAATACCATCGGGTGCACTGTGCTCGTGACTGATCGGAAGCATCTCCTCTGGGAAGGAGGTTTTTTTTGGGGAAAGTTAGGTTCCCTGATAAGTGGGTACAGACTCATTCAATTGGGCAGCCTGGTTATCGTTCGCCCAGTTTCACATTTTCCTTACGCACTTTAATGATGCATGCCCTATTGAATTTTTTTGGTTTTGAATTACCTCATTGACAGTTATTGTCACATATACCGGAGCTGATCATTGTTGATACCTATGTATTTACTACTTAGTTTGTGGTACGTTTGCTGCCTCTGGTGGTTCTTTCGTGTCAAGTGTGTATAACTACTACATTGTGTAGTGGTTGAGTCTAATTCGAAACGATCATATTCTACCGTGTAGCTGTCATTGTTACATGGGTCAGCCGCTATTCCAAGTCTTCGCTATATCGGCTGTGTATATGTGTAGGTTTTTGTTCGTTTGTCTGCGTGTGTATTTTCGCTCACTCGTTCTCTATGCCGCGTCCACTCTCGCAGCACTTCATAAATCCCTGTTTAAACCACACCTGGCGGGGTATTCTCTACTTTTGCGCGCCATCATGAGGTTTGTTTTCCTTGATACAGGGTCCGGAGTTGTGCTGTCAGGAACAGTTGCCCAGCCGGATGCTGCGGGTACCGAAACAAACCACACGAGCCCAACTGGTCGAGGCTGTTGCCAAATCTCTCAATCATCCAGCCGAGTCTATCCGGTTGTGGCATTTTCGTCCACGGTAGGTGTCTATCTCCATCTTCACGTTCTAAAACCCTTGAACACCGATAAATTTGGTGTCCACATAGGTGCACACCACTGGAATGTACAATTGTGAACTTCGTGGAAAAAGTGGAACCCTTCATGATCGCCAAATGCTGATTGTTATTTACTTTATAGGATGTCCTCTAACCGGTTCCCAACTTAATTCGAAGCATAATACTCTGTGTAACAGAATTCATTCCTGCATTTAAGCTTACGCAGCCATCCGGTCTTTACGTGTGACCTTGTGTACTGCATGTTAACAGGCCACTTAACATGTAACAGGTAGAAACGTTAGGTGTCAATCTGAATTCAGCGTATGCTTTTTATTTCGCAGGCGCAAAAATATGCCAATTCATCTGGTTGAGTTGAACGACAATCCTCTTCAGTATACACCAAAAGATGTACACATATTCTTCGTCCAGTGCTTCTCTTCTGGCTCAACAAGCATGCTTAATTCATCTACGTTTCTTCGGCTTGGTTCCTCAAATGTACCAGATAGCGAGCATGTTTCAGATAAACGCCTGTTCTTCGTGAAGTTTTTCGACCCGTTTGCCTGGTCTATGACTTTCTGCGGCCATGTGGAGCTGGGTGGGGATGAATGTTTGGGAGCCTTGGAACCTGTGCTTCGAGAACGTGCTGGTCTTCCAGTGAATTGTCCTCTCGTATTGTATCAAGATGATCCAAAGATGACAGTATCTGAAATCTTGCAAATTAGAATGCCCATTTCGAAGCTGTACAAACGTGAGCATCAGGGCTTACTTATATATTTTCAGGTGAGCAGTCTAATCCCACATTTTGTACCTCGGATTACAGGGTTTGTTGTGTTTTATTTTGATTATGTTACTTGATCATCAGTAACACGGCATCAGTTTCACACTGATGCCAACATTGCTTCTGGTCCTACGGAAGGAAATGGAAAGTCGTCAGTTTAGAGTAAAGGCGAGGGAAAAATGTGGTTTTATCTTGGAAGCCTCGTCCGAACCTGTACGCATAATCAGCGTCCGTACGTATTGCAAGCAAACAATCTACTTGTAGGTGAAAGTAAGACGGTATCTGCAAGACCGCTCATTTGCTTTCCTCGCTTCTCCACCTTATAACTTACCTTTATTTCACAGACGTCATTTATCTCTCAAATATTGCGTCTAAATGTTGCCAAGCAGAAGCGCAATTGGTCATCACATCCCATCCCGGGAGAGGAGCACTACCATTCCTAAGTTACTAGTGGCTGGTTTCACTTTTCCTTGTTTATTTATTTGTCCACCTCGCCTTTAGTCCACTGATTCGGGGATTCGCCAAACAGTGCACGACATATCAAACGATGAGTTGGCGTCTTTAGCACGTGATATAACCATCTAATGCATTTTCAAGGTTTGAATAACTGTACTGCATCATTTTTCGCTACCAAGAGCCAGTCTTCCGTCCTGCTGATTGATAACATCTAATTCCGTGTTGGTGAGCGTAGTCTTCGATTGTTGGTCTTTGGTACGCTTATCTTACATTATATCTTCACCATATTCAAAAACGTACATCATTAACACCGTTTCAAGAAAGATTTACCCATTCTACGCGTTAGCCGTCGAGAGGTCAGTTTGATTCATTCCGCGTTGTTGCTGCACGTCGAACTTGTGCTTGGTAGACTGACATAAACGTGTCATCAACAGATTCACCTACAACACATTGGGTTCCACCGTGGTCTTTGATTAAGTCGATTAAAGCCGGAACACCGCCACGGATAGAAAACTGACGTTTATTGCCTTTTCATATTAGCAGAGTGGCTGATTCGATTGGTGGCGGTAGTTTATGCAGCAAGAGAGACTGTGCCCCAGCAGTTTATATTTAACTTTAAACCAGATGTTAGTCGCCTGTGACCGGATTAGGGCTTAGCAGTCTGCTTTCGACGTCTCGATAGAGAGGGTGTCTCTTTTCACCTTGAACGTGATTATAGATACTATCTTAATTAACAGAAAACACGGAGTTGTGGACATGCTTCCACACTCTACCTCCAGATTTCGTGATCATTTTCGGCGTTGAGCCTTACCCGTAGTTGCCTTGGTTCGGACTGTCGTGGATGCTGACAACACTACTGAGTAGCGGCGTAACATTTAAGTACAGTTGTATAGTGAAAAACAAAGGAAATAAAAACAAAACGAAACCCGCTAAAAAAAAAGAGTCAACAGACTTGTGGTCACAATCTTGCTGCTGAATGCGGTACTGCTATATTCGAGATTGGGCTATACTGCTTTTCGTTTATGTTGCTTCATGTTCTTTTTGATGCGCTCTCTGTACCTGCAGATTGCAAGACAATTATTGTGGGACCTACTTTATTCTGCATCTTTTACGTGATAGCCAGGCCTGTGCAATACATCGACCCTGAGGGACTAGGGCTTTGGACCTGTTAGGAACAGCCATGTCACGAGTCAAAAGAGAACAATCAGTTGAAAAACCGTTACATTCCTAGGGTTATATGTCACTATTAATGGCGTTAGAGTCTTTGAGCATGTAACGGAATTTCTTCCATTCTTACGGCATAGGTGTTTACCGAATAACGGGAAGAGGGACTGGTAAAGATAACCTCAAATGGAGACCACTGCGATCGTCCAGCGGTTGATCGTGATCGCCGGTGTGTTGTTTAATAAGGCCAAACAATGTTCGGTATCAGTTTGAATATGCTTGAGACCGATTAGGTATTCATAATTTCGGAACAACTTGTGAACAGTCAGTGATTTGACCTTGTCTGAAGAAGCTTCTGTCTCAGAAGTAAAACTTTACCAATAAAATGTTACTGATTGTCCACAAGTCGATACCATTCAAAAGCCTGATATAACTTCCACTGCTCACAGCGATGATCGGAATCAGAAATCAATATCTTGTTCACTCCTATTTCGTGTTAGTCAAGCTTCTCACTGCTAAATGAATCAGACTTTTGAGTAATTGGCCCTGTTCATGGTACATCAAAAAACCTTCATTTCTTGTTGCCTTACATACCAGATTTGTGTGTTAGAGGTGTCTGGTGGAGTCTTTCAGGAAAACCCTATCTCCCGCTGTCTGACGGGTCAGATTTCTGAGTCAGAGACTGGTTGCAGAGTCCTGCAAGTTAATTCCCATTTACTGCATCAATAATTGGGACACATCAGAAGTTATCGTTCTCCCTGCAGTGACATTATCCATTCGTTACCACTATCTCATTCTCTGTTGACCCCTAATTTTTCTGCTTTTTACGGTACCTTTGATTGGTAATTGCTTTCTAAAGCCAAGACAATTAATATACATCGGCGATTTTAACGTCTGCACTGTCTAGCAGGTTGGTCAGCAAACTGCTTTTACGAGTGTCCTCAATTTATGATTATGATGCAGTTGTTCTTCAGAGTTCATCTTCAGGTGACCGTCTGTGCAAAGACTTCTCCCTAAGTGTTCAGTGGCGTCGCCGAAGCTGAACTTCGTTGTCAAGCTGGGATGGGAGAAGTACAGCGTCCCAGTGCAGGGCAATTTTCGCTCGATTTAATCTCAGTGAATAGTGTGCCAACGCAAATGACTAAAACGTTGTGTATTCACGATGTCAGCTTGCACCCCTGCGGACATTAGTTAGGATTATCACCAAGAGTGCGTTCTAGGACGTCCCCGTCGGTCTTCTGAAGCAGACTAAACACTGACGTCATCGTACTGGTCGGCGATTTGAATGTTCAACTTAGTCGTCTTCAAATGAGAAACTGCTAGGTGAAATGCTTGGTATCCTTGCACAACACACTGGTAGCGATGTAAGACTGATACAAATGAGCGCACCCTACTATCTCCAGAACACCACTTGAAAAGCTTTGCACAGACAAATTTGCAGTCTGGCAATTTTCGTGGTAGACATTTGGAAACTTCACTCTCAGTTCTCGGTCAACCTAAGCCACTTTCAGAGCCACCTTTGCTGCGAAATATTTTCAGGTCCGTCTTCAGACCTGTCACGTATAATGTGTTTATCTGAGGACTCCGCTGAATTCATCGCAGTGCCTAGTGTACAGCTTTCCGTGAAACCGTCCCCGTTCGGGGATCACATTGCTAAATCACGTTCGATCAAATGAAAGGTTGAGTTTTTTTTGCTTGCGTGAACGGATCTCTGATTCCTGGTTTAGGTCAGGATACTCACCATATCACTGGTTATTTACCATGATCGAATACCATCACAGACACGATTGCATTTTAACGCTTGCCTACAAACACTTCACTGCCATCCATAGAGCTTGTTCTTGCACCACTCGTGTAGACGAGGCCCGTCTCTTGGAAGGCCGAGTACTCTTCATTTTACTGAAATTCAACTGGTGCTGTATTCGATATGGGTCGTAGAAGTGATTGCTTATTTGGCACATTTTTGTGCATCTTTTTAAAATTTATAGAGCCATCCAGGGCATGTACAACGTAGCCGTGTTTACGGGACTACTAGTAACTAACTCTAGTTTACCATTTTGCTTAACTAAAACATCTGAGTCATTGCTTTTTGTCACTTGGTTTTGATAAGCTATGTCCAGTTGGTTCAACCCTCCCATTCATTTTACTTTAGGTAAAACAGCCTCAGACTCACTTACCACCAGCACTGAGCATCTTAGCGTCTGCTGAACTTGGCAAAGAAACCGTCAACAGTTCTTCGGAAGAAACTGGCGTTGCAACTTCTGGCGTTACAGACATAATCGAAAGCACTGATGATACCACAGTTAGACCGAGCAGTACAACCGAAGCAGTGAATGGTATTCAAGTTACTCGTCGCTTGCCATGTGACACGGGAAATAAACTGATGACCAACCTTATCGACCCCATTGTTTTGCATCGGATGGCAGCTTTACCCATTACATTGAATACCAAGTGCTTGTCACCAACTATTGCACCCGGTTCAGTCACGAAGCCGTTGTCACCCACCTTGCACAGCCATGCCTTGGTCCCTGGTGATTCGCTATCAATCCAAAGCTACGTTGCTAGCCACATTCACCAGGTATGCAATGCCTGTGCTGTTTTGTCTCATTTGTTTTTGCATGTTCACAGGCTTCACCCAGTTTGATTACGTTCTTGATGCTCATCCACCATACTTTTCAACTGGTATTTTTACATGTGTATTCGTGTATGACGTTAAGAGTTAGACACACCAATAGAGCAATCCAAGTGACAAGACTTTACTGCAGAAAAATACGTTTTTACACTTTGTTTTCATGGTCATATTACTTATAGACTCCAAGTAAGCATAACTTATTACACTAAATCTGCCAGAAATGTCTCGTTGGTTCTTAATTTTGGGCAATGGCGTGTCTAATTTAAGGGTAAAGATGTGGCCGGCTTGAGGCATACGGGCGAAACCCAGTTTGCCGTTACAGTATGATTCGTGATTGGTGTGTGATTATTTGGGTGTGTTCGCGTGGTAGTGTTGATAATGATTATTGCCAACTCCAAGAAAGTAGTTAAACTTTGTTTGAAGAGGTTCAACGAATGTCTAGATTTTTTTGCACAACGTTGCTGGTTGTGTGTATTGGATTGTGCGCAGTTGAGGCGCAGTCAAACATAGTATGTCACATCTTGCAGTGATTCTTATTTCAAAAACTCACTTGGAACTGACAAACAATAACAATGATACGATCCGGATCATCAGCGTGTTTTCAGTAGCAGTGTTGCGAGGTGTGTTCGACTAAAGAAGTGATTATTCTCATCGATGCTCCCATACCTACTGTTCACGATTAAAGCCGTCAGCTTTTGTTCTTTCTCTCACGATCTTTTTGCATCTATCGATTCATATCACTAGCACGATTCTAACTTGCATCCAGAGATTAGGATTCTAATGGAGATACCAAAGTAGGAGTTGCTCGCGTCTCTTACTTCTAACCATAATTATGGTGAACTCACATGTAGGCATCCAATCTCACTGGGTTTGAAAACTGTAACCCTGTGTTCATTTTCTGCGAAGGTGCATGTAAGTTTTGTAGTTGGTATTGTGAGTTTGATTTCCACAATTTTACATTAAGTCGGTATGGTGTGCCGCTAACTTGAGGCATCTCTGGCGACAGAGGTGTATTTCTCTGAAGCTTAAAGGTCGTGTATATAAGACAACGGTGAGGGCCGTATTACTTTACGGCAGCGAAACCTGGCCGCTCAGGGTAGAAGACGTGAACCGTCTTCAAGTATTTGACCACCGATGTCTGCGTTCAATCGCTCGTATCGGGTGGCATCAGCGCGTAAGTAACGAGGAGGTTAGGAAGCGGGTGTTTGGTAGTGATTGTCAGACGAGTTCTCTTGTCCAATCTCTACGTTTACACAGGCTTAGATGGTTAGGTCATGTATTAAGAATGCCAGTTAGTCGTCTTCCACACCGAGCACTATTCGCTGACACTGCGATCGACTGGTGTAAGGTGCGAGGTGGACAGACAATGACCTGGCGTAGGGAAATGAAGTCGTTCACGAAGGGGTTGGCCACCGTGGGTCGTGTTCGTCTCCCGGGCTGGGGTCCTCGCGACTCACAGAGTCGGTGGTTGGAGACACTAGGTGAGATGGCGGCTAATCGAGCTCAGTGGCGTGAATGTTGTCGTTGTTTGTCCGAGCTGTCTGTGAAGTGAGTGCATTTAATGACGCGGGGCAGTGAAAGCCGTAAGGAAGCTGTCTCGCTGATGACGCCTTACTCTCACTTGCAGCTCGGTTGTGTTGTTTGCAAGGTGTAGGCACCTTGATGCTGAATGTTTGAATAGGGACGTAGTCATTTTCAGTAGTTAGGTCCCATCCCGTCCCCTTCTTTTTCCTTCGCTCTTTCTATATAGGGTTTGCTGTTTCTTCATGGTTGTGTGGCAGTTAAGCATTAGTGTTAACCGCTGATGTATTGCTGTCTATGATGATGAATGATGTGCCGGTCAACTTTGCTCTGTTTAACTTTTAAATGCCAGTTGTTATTGCAAAGTATCACTGGTCGGGGGGTTCTTGCCAGTGAGCTGACTTCGTTAATTATGTGAATAGCTTCGCTCTGTTTCTCTTCGACGATTAAACACAGGTTGCGTTTTACCGTTTAATCGACAGGCTTGTCTGTATAACTTGCATTTGGTAGCTCCAGAGTCGTCCGACGGAATTGCGTTGTTTATGAGTACACTTGTTTGATCGTTACCACTTGAGTAGCATTATCACATCAGCTTCTATTGTTACTGACGAGCTATCTGCAAGGACAGCTGTCTATTTCTCTCGTCAGTCGTCATCACTCGTAGAGACGTAAAACAATCTAGTTGCCTTTTGTAGTAAGCTTTCGAATTCATTTATGGTATTTATATTGATCTACGACCCGCACTCCTGGTCCGTTTGCGCAATAGTTACATTGAATTGAATTTCAAATCAGTTATATTGGTCAATCAGCCTACAATGTGTCTGTCGACCGCGATTGCGCTGATCCTCTCACTGAAGAAACGACGAATACACTGGACTCTAGTAGCCTATGTCAGTTACATCTAGCTTTCGTTCCTCTCAACTAACGGTCACCACCGTTTGTTAACACACCCGTTATTAGATATCCGCACCAAATTTAGTACGAATGAAGTTGAATAGTTTGAGCGTCGTGTTTAACATGTTATTGATAAACAGATTAGGAATAACACAACGTTACGAGCAAGTTGTAATACTCTATGTTTCAACCACCTCGGGTGGCCTTCCTCAGGAGTGTTGTAATCGAAATCGATTTCGTTTACAACACTCCTGAGGAAGGCCACCCGAGGTGGTTGAAACATAGAGTATTACAACTTGCTCGTAACGTTGTGTTATTCCCAATCTGTTTATCAATAACACCTGTTATTCATTTCAGAAATTTGAGTCATTGGTCATCTACCTTTTTTCTTCAGCTTTGCTGGCGTGTTATATGATTGTCCTATTTGTTTTCAGGTCTAAATAGGGATTGTTTTCCTTCGTTCTCCTAGCTAAATTGCGATAATATGTGCTCCTATGCTGAACTACTTGCCTCATGTACTCACTCTTTTTCTTCCCCGGTTAGATCCTACGATTGAGGTTTCTTTTTTGTTTCCGAGGGATAAGTGTTGCAGTTTCATACCGGCCTACTATCTGGCTGACTAATATCGGCCGACTGGGCCATTGCGATCTCCACTCACACGCCTCCTGGTCTTACTTCTTCGGGTTTATACTGAAGGTTTATACTGGAGTTGTAGTGTGTGAGTGCGGTCACAACCGGTGCAGCGCAAGCCACTTGTGGCGAATGTTGTATGCAAACGTCCTTTGACTTCGGCTGCTGTGACAGGCTAATTTGAGTGAAATACCGCCAACTGGGACGTCCATTTTGTGTATTTGAAAAAACCCAGCTACGGACAGTCGCGGTTATTGAAATGCACGATCCGTTCTGTATGTCAACAAAGTGACTTGCACCGCGCGTTGTTTGAATATCAGAATTTGCCCAGACAACAATACCTTCGAAAACTAAAACCTGTATTACTAATGAGAAGTTTGGCGAACTTCTTAACTTGGATGGGGTGCAGTTGTGGAAAATTATGGTTTCGACTAGACTCGAGCCATCCATAGAAGTAGCATTCTCAAACGTGGTGAACACTGTACCAATCGGGCTACGAAGCCACGGCGGGAACTCAGGGATCTCACATTTCGACTCACTTCTCCCACTGTTCCAGGTGGAATCCACCACTACTTGGGAGATCGGGGCAGTCGATCTTTTCGACCTTTTGATGGATTCCATTAGAAATGCTGGACCGGGTAAGTAATGGAGTGCGGATGTGAAGTTTTCAAGCTTCCGGCGTAGCTCCCCACCTCAGCTAGTAGATCACTTGTCGCGATTAGGCATATTGTTCCTGTCACTGGTTTGAATGCAGCTGAAGCCGTGTTTTTTCACCATCAGTTCCCTTCTAAGTTAGGAAGGATCTGATGATTTGTTAAATTTGGCTAGAGCGTGACCCCTGCAGTGTTGGAATTTCTCTTGGTGACAGTGTGTCAGTTAGTAGTGTGTACACATTTCTTCTGTTCTTATTTGTTGAAAGTTCCTATTGGCTTCCATGTGTTGATCTGTCTCGTGTTACCAGCTGCGGTCCAGATCATAAGATTTCGAAACCAACAGTGGGTGTGATTTTATCACATGTTTTGCATCTTCATCATCTCCGTGTAGGTCGACATTTTACTAGTGGACAAGATGCGTCCTTTGGATTCCGGCATTCTACTCCGCGTCGCTGCTGATCTCACCTATTGGGAGTTTGCTAATGTCGCAGCAGCCCACTTGTCAACGACGAACGACCGTTTACAGTTCTTCCGCTCACAACAGATTTTAGGTGGAGCGGCCAACACCGTCACTGCTCCTATTTCTGTATCACCTTTGGGTACTGCCACAACGGATTTGAATGCGTCTCCAGTTGGATCTGATTTAGGCATTGGGATGGTTGCGTCGAATACGAGCGTCACTGCTGATAATTCCGGACCAGGCCTGACCACGTTGGGCACGAGTGCCGTGCTAGATTCATCACTCAGTCCCCAAGCAATTGCGGCTCGTGCCTCAGGTTTGTCATTTTTCACCTGGTGATAGGCATTCACATAATGCAGTATCGTACATTGATATGACCCATGTGCTTGGGTTGCACGAGAGAGATAGCTCGATAGTGTGAACATTCCGGACATAAAAGGAGAACCGTAGGTTTGTTTTCGCTCGTCTACATGTAATACCCAGCCTGTAATTTCTTGATCCACCGTCAGGACTTTCGACAGCCAGGCCATAATATTCATGAGTTGGCAACACTACTTCAGATGTATGCATTTTTTTCTGTTTTTGAAGTTTGAAACCACTTTAGGAGAAAAGGACTTTCACGGTTCTGGTGTCCTGAGTACGAAGGACGAGGAACAAATGCTTGTGAACATAGGACCCCTGACGTTGATTACTGGAGCTTGTGCTTAATCTAGTCTTTCCTCTCATCTATCTATTAGGGCTGCTGTTTTGCTTCTGATGTGGGTTTGCACATCAACTACGGGTATTTTGCTGTCATTGGTGATGACGATGATGAAAGTAGTGGTTAAGAGGAATTTAGGTAGACCTGCTCGCTTGTGTAGTAAATACTCGTGGAAGACCGTTATTTCTGCCTTGGAAGGCAACGAGATAACGTAAACCAAAGGAGCCAATATTTGTTTCGAAGAACAGGTGGAACGCTCTCATGTTAGTTTTTTCCCGTCAGTTAGTTCGCATCGGGTTCACTTCGTTCTAACTTATTCGTCCCATTGTGCGAGCTTATCCGTATGCTCATTTTCCAAAAAGACCAACGATTGCCGTATGTTTGCATGTTGCTTGTTTATAACCGGGTTTACACGGGCTGAGAGAGCTTGAGAACAATAGAGTGAAATGTTTTGAAACGCTTGAGAAGTTTATGTAAACTGAGTCATGTTTCTCAGGTTTGTAAAAACGTGTTGTCTTTTTCAAATTGTACCACAAATATCTCGTTCACTTACTCTCGGTATATCGCAGAAGTGATTATGAACCTGATAAAAGAGAGTTTAGTTGTAAGACGGCTTATACGCCAAGTTTTGCGTAACGATGTTGGTGATGTCACTAACGCAATTACCGGAAAACTCATGCATCAAGTGCCAAGGGAAAACCCTGTTAGGACTGGGGAAAAGGCGGGTAAAATAGAAAGGAATGGGGCATAGTGAAGACTTCGAAAAACGGAGGTGGAATCAAAAGGGGCAGTGTAATAACGTCGAACATGACGTCGGCACACACTCGGCTATCACGGAAGTGTCTGGAGGCAAACGGTTTGTTAAACATCACATTAGCAAAGTTGAACTCGCCGTCTCTGTTCGATCGGCTCGTTGGGAACAAATCGAACAGAATGGCTGTGTCAAATCCTAAGGAGTCTCTAAACATAGTTATTTCAGTGCTATTTTTTCGGCCCCGTTTGAGTTTCTGAAATCAGATTCGTGCGCAATTTGATGTGTGATCTAACAACAAGCCAAATATGATTACACTGTGGGATCGTGAAAAACCGGTTACTTTCATGCAGGTCGTATAACCTGTGACTGTGTGTTTACTTGTCTGTTCCTCATAAGTGATATAAAGTGGCAGTTGATTCGGCTTATGAATTATTAACTTTGAAGTTTTGGAAGATTCATGCGTTTTGAAATCACTTCGGAGTGCGATCCCTCCGTAAATTCATCTGCGGGCTGTTAGTCACTGTAGGCTTTTGCGAGCCCCCTCTCCCTCGGTTAGCTCTTTCGAACACATTGCTATGTGAATCTTCTGGTTTGCATCTTCCATGGTTCGATAGAGCCTCTTCGAGCTTCAGCATGACAACTCAACGCGTAGTTGGGCAGCCCTCCATCTCGTGTGACATGTGCTGTCTGAGGTCAATCGCGTATTGTTGTGGCTACGTTGGATTGTCTGGGCCACCGTTCCTGTGGCGGGCTATAGACTCACATCATGTTCTCTTGAAAAGCGAGGAAATGAGCTGCCGTTACGCTTCGGGAAGCTTTAACTATCATATTGTATTATAAACTATTGATGTCTTCCGGATCCACGGTAAGACAGTGATACAAGTACCGCGTCACTCTGTTAGTCAAAAATACTATTCATTGGGACATGACTAACGGTCGCTACTGGCGCTACTCATTCTTTTCCTCCCTAGCGGATAGCCCTTTCGAACACAGTGATTTATGATCGAAGGTATGCTTTTCGGTAAACGTCGGTCGTCGTTTTATCAAGCTGTGTACGCCACAGGTGCACTGCCTTTCAACGTGCACTTAGACAGCGATCCCCCCACATGATGAACCTCTGCAATTCAATACTAGGTCTATGGTGAACGATTATTGGAGCAGTGTCGCACGACGGAAGAAAGTAACACTGTTACAATGCCTCGGGCCAACACGGAATTGCCGAAATAGGATACAGTAATGATCTAAGGCCAGTAATATCACTCAGTTTTGATCCTAATTGTGTCAGGTGGGGTGATGATGAAACGGTCATCAATGCTGTAGACGATAGGTATTCGGTGATTTTTTGGTGCGAGTTTTGACGTAATACAGAACACTGTGTGAACTCAAACGCGGTGTGGTTCAACTAATTTTTATGTGCAAATACTTGGTAAACCACTTTTTTCCCATGATGACAGACTGATTTACAGGAGCCGAATTATTTTGCCAGTGTATCTCAGGAGAAATGAACGACCGGTAATGTTATCACTGAAGTGACTTGTCTAGGAGGCGAAATTGCTATGTACGATAACCTTACCGAGTTTAGTGCGAGTGAAGTCAAACGTTGCGTGTCGTGTTTAGCATGTTTTTAATAGATTGATTGAGGACAGTACAACGTTACCAACAAGTTGTAATGCTCAACGTCTCGACTATCCTGCGTACATAATGTGCCGCAATAGCTGACCATTGAAACTGCGATTTATCCCATTACTCGTGACTGGACCATCTCAAATGAAATACTATTGTTCAGCTACGTACCGAGCTGTGTGTGTGTGTTCAGGCTCATAGAGGTCTTAGCTCATAGAAGGCAGTGCTTGTCGAAAGTACGTTTATGTGAATGTAACTTTGTGTTCAGTGGGACTGCCTAAAGGAAGCGGGTTCGTCATGTTTCAGTGGAGTGTTTTTTATTTCGGGTACTTTATGCTCTGCAGGTGATAGTGAGTTTGAGTACGTTTCCTGTTAAAAACCTGTTTGCTCTTTCCTTGTCTGATTTCCCCGACTAGGCTTCCCCAACTCTTCTGCGTATATGAATAACCTGCTGACAGCAGCTGCCACTCAAGGGCTTGCTCAAGAACCACCAGGTGCGGCCATTCCTTCAACGCATCCTGGTTCAATGCAGGACTTCTTTTTGCCCTTCTCTGTCAGTCCGGCTAATAGTGCTTGGGTATCCGAAGCAGGTGGATTAGGTGCGGGGTTCGTCACCAGCGGCACCAATTTAGCTTCCGCTACCGCCACTGGAACCCCGGGGCTTCCAGATCGCTTCCCAACGCCTTTGAATCGTTATTGTGGAGTCAAGACTGTGACTCGCTCTCCATTTGGACCAGTGACATTCCCACCTCCGCGGCGTGTGTATTATGCCCATCTCGCTATTCGAATAGACGAGTTAGAAACAATGCGACAGGTTCGTGTGGTTTACGTTGGCCCTAAATTGTCTACAAAAGCTGAGTTGCTGTTATCCGTACCTCAGAGCGGTCTGGTAATGGACCTCCTGAAAGAAGCCAGTCGTCATCTCTCACTTCTACCAGACGGTTCTGGTCTACTCCGGTTGTTTGAAGTTTCAGCTAACCGAATTATCCAAGAATTTCCTGCGAACCTGAAACTGTCCTCAATCACACAGTCCACGCTGCTTCCTCAGACTTGTGTCGCTAATCCTCCTGTGCACAGTTTACGCATCGAAGAAGTTCCACTTGACGAAGTGAATCTCAAACCCGATGAAACAGTTGTTTACGTGTCACATTTTGATAAGGAACTTCATGAGACTTTCGGAATTCCGTTCACTGTCCGAATACGTGATGGTGAACACTACAGCGCTGTCCGGGAACGTATACGTCGACGTCTTGAAGTACCTGAAAAAGAATTTGAGCGGTGGCGGTTCTTGGTCATGTCGCCGTCCGACGCAACTTACATTCCGAACGATGAGGATACTGTTGTCCGAACCAAAGTCTTCACTCAACCTTGTGCTCCTGAATACAGACCATGGCTAGGCATTGAACACAAACCGTCTAAACGCCCGCGTTATGCACCTAACGAAAAGCCAATAAAAATTCACAACTGAAAGAAATACATCAGTGCGAAAACATGCTCTACCATTGTGCGTTGAGAGTGATCACTATGCAATTCGATCCTCAGTTTTCTGCTCCTTTCTATCATTCGAACGCGATTGACGCTTATTGAGTGTAATTTGGAGACGTTGTTATCTGTAGCCGTATGAAATCCACCCAACCTGTCCCTGTTTGGTACACTACTGTTTCATCGTAGTTTTCATTCACAAGGAATCTTGTCAACATTCGACGAATCGGCCCTTTACCCAATCCTGTTCCCTATTTACGCTAATTTTGTCATATCTTCGTTGGTTGCTCAGTTTGAGCTCACTCCGTCACCTGCAAATTTACTGGACATGCTGGTTCTTTTTCGCCACCTCAGTGACTTAGAGGCTACGTTTACGGTGCTTCGTGTGGCATTAGGACAATAATCTGTTTGCGACACGCCCAATGCCCATGTAATCGGAACTGGCAAGTCTATTTTTATGATGATACATCCAACCTATTTGGATTTTGACATCCCGGGTGTCGTCATCCCATTAACAGTACTTGTACTGGATAATTCCGCTTCCGCTCGCTTCGCCAGTGCGTATGTACACGTTGGTGTGCATGCAGTCCCATGGCGGTTGTTGATTGGCTTCTGTCAAATCGATCGACTAGTCGGTCCATCCCATTATCTCGTTAGTGGGTCCAACTGTTTCCCTGTTTCTTCCTCTCTCCTCACAATGTTGCTTGTGCTTCTTTCCCACGCCTGAGTAAATCATTTTTCCGGTGTTGTCTTGGTTTTATCCCTTGCTTCAGGACTATCTTGTGTAGGTAACCTCTACTGAATGCATGGAAGCGGTACCTTAGTGTCTCACACCTAGGAAGTATCCAAAGGCGGCTTCTACTCTAATGGATCCAGACAACTTATTGTTATCCCTAATAATTGAATCGGCTGTCGGGGTGTGTGAACAAGTGCGTTCGTCTCAGTACTACTGAGATCTTGTCCAATCCTCTTCACTGCACCCTGCATCTTTAATAAATGCAAGTAGTGTTCGGTTTTCACTCTTAAGTGGTTTATACTGATTTGTTCGATAGTTCGATTAAATTCGGCTTGATTACTTGGTCCATGCACTTATAAGTTATTTGCTGGCAGGTCGATGCTTGTATACTACAAGTGGTTATTTGGTGCTTGATCTAGTTATCACTCCGGGGACACCCGGAGGTTACGGACGTCAAGTTCTTTTTACCTTTGCAGTTTTTATAGGGTTTCCCGCAACACATCGTTTTCATTTAAATTTATCTGCTGTCGTTGCTTCGGACTTAGCTAGAGGCTACTGGATCACTCAGTATAGTCAGCCTACCAAGCATACGATGGCTGACTCGATTCCGGACTTTTTGTGTTTTGCAGAGATAAATACCAGTCTACTGAACGAGCTCAACATTACCAACGTAAAGCCAACTAATTGGTCGATAACAGTGGCATCGTGCAGCCCTTGACGATCTTGTTCAAACTGATTTAGCTTGTAAATTTGCACACATTCAGGGTCAAACGTGGACTCTATCGATTGAAGAGTAGAAGTGTTGTCTGGGGCCTATTTAGAAGCAAGCGTTGTGACTAATTCATTCATCCCAAATGGAGATTCATTTGTTGCCAAACAGAAAGTGTTTTCGTTCCGATTCCAGCGAAGGCATCGATTTTTTGTCCCACACATCAAGAAGGAAGTCAGTAACACACGAAATAAGCTGAAAGCTTCACCATTGGTTTGTGGGAAATTCGTTAGTACCACCTGTTTCCTGCGTTATGGAGATATCGCAACTGTGATAAATGTTTATTTTGGCTTGAAGTACCTGGTCGGCTTGCCACTTTAAACTTTAAGAAGCATTCCTGGCCACTGTATGTAATATTGGGTAGCCTGGAGACAACTCAGTTTAACCAAAGTGAAACGAAAGCAAACGAAGTGATGCTGAAACGGTTAGTTAAATGAACGTTACTGAACGCATTTTCTACCTATTCACAATAAGCCTAATCGGAACGTGATTTCTGGACATTTTGACTTTCTTGAGGAGACGTAACTCAGCATGATCAGAACTTTACAAGAAACATACCTTGACTAAACCAACCGACCAGTTAGCTCTAGTCCGAATTTCCAGTGTTTTCATCATCTCAACTATCGACGTTTATTTTCCTCTCTTTCGAGGGTCGGCAAGACCCTCGTTACTTATTAATCAGTGTAACGTTTTTGTCGATTTGTTCACCAGACTTGAATTGGTTTATAGTGGCACTGTTGATTGGTCTCATGTTTGACACTGCATTTTGATGGACCTTTCCTCATTGGACACTCTCGAATTAAATTCTAGGCTATCTAAAATATTTGGAATGACAACCCTTTATGGCTGTCGAGCCGGTTACTCTGCGTGTCTTCTGAACAACTTTAATAAGTTGCTGAGTATGCGTTTTGCGTAAAGTTGTGTACCTCCTCGTCAGTTAATAAAATGGATTGGATCATCGAATCCCTACGTACTGCTAACAGTATCATCTCGGCGGCTGCTAAGACGCTTCTAATCTACAGTGCCAATGTAAACGAACAGCTGAACCCCCTAACAGACCTAGTGCTATCTCATGGCTTCCAAAGTGTCGTGATGACTGAATTGGGTCAGTCGGTTTTGTGCATTCTTCAAATAATTGAGTAGTGATTCTTCTCTGCTACCATGTGATCTGCGATCTTCGTCCCATAGACCTGATCTGTCGGTGCAAGTGATGTGTGTAGGTTATCAATATTTAATCACAGTTGTCTCGATTGGTTTACCTACACCCACTTAGTTTATCGTGCGTGTAACCTCAGCGCCGGTTACACGCTTCAAAAGCCTCTGTTTTGCTGATCGAAGCGGAAACCTGGACTCAAGCAATTTCATAGGTTTTACGAATGAACCCCACTCTAGAAATGTCGAACAGTATATGTTGTATTCCATTTGCACTATCGACCACGTGATTATTCAGGTTTGTAATGAGATTTGTAGTTATCTCGAAGTCGTTCAGGTGTGGATTTGGAGCTGATATAATCCAAAATGGCTTTGAGATATTTTTCTGAATAGTGTTTTTAGAATATACGCCTAATAGCCACTTTCCTATGGAGGAGACAGCCGCGTGACACTGAAATCAATGACCAAATTCACTTTTTGTCACCCGGCATACCTTCCAGATGCTACCACCAATAACTTGGATATCTGTGAGATTCCTTTTTCCGCGGTTTGTGATCTACAGTTCTGTGATTGCTTTCAAAATCATCGGTGGTCGAAGTATCCGTGAGCATTGTGGTTCGAAGCTGGGTGTGTGAGTGTGTGGATAGATGCTGTATGGCCAGCTTCACATAAAGTGAAGACGATTGGCTCGCGTCATTTCCCTCTAGCTGTCGAGAC
The DNA here is from genome assembly GCA_008508345.1 of Paragonimus westermani. NCBI lineage: Eukaryota > Metazoa > Platyhelminthes > Trematoda > Plagiorchiida > Troglotrematidae > Paragonimus > Paragonimus westermani. The sequence goes on along the minus strand of QNGE01001369.1, from coordinate 91,167 downwards.
GGGAAAACGGCTAAACACGGGTTCATTCACTGCGGGTCGAAGTTCGTAAAGGAAGCTTGACTCACTGGTTTCTTATGGTGTTTTTTCACATTGATGTTGAATATGTCAGTAATCCTTGGGGCCATATGTACAATAGAAGTACATGCCAACCACAGGATTGGAATTGGAAAAATCCTTGGCAAGAATAGATGCCCTTCCCGAGTGTGTTGGGATTGCAGTGAACGTTTTGATCGCTTGCTTTTCACCTTTGAGATTTTCAACGTCCCTTTTCTACTCTTCAGTGTCCTAAGTGGTTTTTGTTATCACTGTGTATCTACCGGGCGCTCCAGACCAAACGGGCAGGGTAGGGTGGAAACAGCGCACTGAAGTCCCAACACAGCGAGTTTCTATTCCAATAGGCTTAGCCGAGCGTCCGCAGAATGCGGTGACGGGAACACACTTGGACGTTGGAACTGAGGGACGTGACTCGGACAAAGCGTACATTCCTGTTTTGAGGAATGTATTTGTTCCAAAGTGAGTTAGTTGTGTGTTGGCTGTATCAGTTTAGGCCGCTTGACCGTATGGGTGCTCACCAAGCGTTGACATTTCAGTGTAGTGTTTTCGATCTCATTTTCTGCTCTTCCTCACCAGTAAGGTCCGCTTAGTTTACACCAATCGATAGGTATCAATACCACTGTGATAGACGGATGTGGGGCCTGAAGGTGTTATTCGGACGTTACCTGGAAAATTTGCATTAATCGCGTTTTGCCGTATCTTTTTGTGATATTCGGAATCAACGGGTTTGGATGAGCGACGAATCGAGTAGATTTACACTGCGGTTTTGTATGGGGGCTCAGCAACAGTACAGCGTAACACAACGTCGACTTTTCTGTACGAACTGCTTACGCGAGCAAGGTTCGTGCTGTGCACATCGACCTTTTTACGTCAAGGGAATATTCACTTATTTTGACATGTAGCTATTTATGGGGAACACCTAAGTATATGTGCACAAAGCTGACTGGACGTCCACGGGTTTCCGGGTTTGGCAGCCACTCAATTATGAGGATTATCGGAAAATATGGATAAGCTGCCCGAGATCGAACAAAGGGAACCAGATGGAGATCGCATACGTCGACTCCAAAAAAGACAGATCTGGAATTAGTGTAAGTGCGGGCTGACATCAAGATGTCTAATGCACGATTCAAATTTTAAGGTGATTGGTTAGATCATTGTGAAATTCTCCCTTACGTGAAACAAGTATAGCAGGCAAGAATCTATCTCCTACATTTCGTAGTGTTAGCAAGCTAGCTGTTGGTTCATTCCTTCCTTCATAGCGACTATGAGCCCCGTCAGAATGTACTGTGAATCGGTCCGTCTCTTCTCTGCATAATGACGTGAAATGACTTCGATGGGTCACAGTTGATCGCGAGGAACCCAACCGGGGAGGCGACACGAGCACATCACTCATTGGAGCGGTTAGGGCCTTCATATTTCGTGGAAAAGTCGTTCTTTGACCACCACATGGTTGTACTCAACTGTTGATGTTCTCAGTGTACAACGCCTGGCGCGGTAAACGTTCAGTTGACAAGCGGAGTACGTGACCGAACCATTATAGACTGTGCAACGTGATTGCTTAACCAACTGACCGCATGTCCCAAGCGTGCCGAAATACACGCCGGCGAACAGCCGCATTACTCACGTGATCAGCCCACTTGATGCGGACTAATTGGTGGAGGTAACATTGGTCAGTCACGACGAGTAGACCACGTTTCCGAACGACAGAGTCGGATGGATCACATAGACTTTCTATATGTTTCGACTACAATCGGGCTTCTTTTCGATGTCACGTGTGACGCATGTTGGCAGCGGCAACATTTGTCTTTGCTATCCTCGTTGATTTCTCACCAGCAGTACTACAGGCCGATGAGGTAGTGCCACTAGGGTATATGAAGGCGTCCGTTTTTTCGAACTAATTGTTTGCAGTAGAATGCCCTAGTTTTATGGCAACACTGTACTTTGAAGTTGCGAAGGGCATTCTATACAAACCAGCCCGGTCAGTTACCTTGTTTGGTATGGTTCACATGTCTTCGTCGGAAGAGTTAATGAAGACGAGTAATCCTGATAGTCCATGTTGGACTGCTTGTGAACGCCTTCAGGTACAGGACCCACGAACTGAACAGCATACTATTTTGAATTGGAAGATTGTTGAGCCTGAATAATGAAGATTGCCACTGGTATGATAGAATAGGGCCTACTCAACAATGCCATCCTGTGCTTGTGGGTGAACTTAACTATTATTTGTGTGTAATGCGCGAGTACTGTGAGGGTTTATCTCTGATTACTGTCAATTGGTGGAAATGATTTGCAGATTCAACAGAACGCTGCTTTGTAATTTTTGGACTCGGACTTTTGGACCTTGAGGTGGTTGTATAGAATGCGGTCAATGTAGTACCCCGATTTATACATATTTCTGGCTTGAATCCTACTGGTATCCTTCACGGAGCTTGCTAAAAAGTCTACCCGAGTACAAAAGCTTCAGTCAAGTTATCTCAACTTTTGCAGTGCGTTGGCGAAACCAGTGGAGAAGACCTTACATCAATTTCACTCCCACCTTCGGTTGGAATGGCACCAAATGGACCAAACTTAAAAAGGAGGTTCACCAAAACCACTTAGCCACACTGTTATTCATTGTGGATCATATCTCAGCGTGTTGGTAATTGCGACTGTTATCTTCTGTTGGCTTATTCAAAATGGTTACGTCTACTCTTCCGTTTGGAGCTTGGGAACCGCTGGGTTTCAGTCATATTTGTCTTCACTGTATGTCCATCTTTGATCATCGACATCCCGATCTTCCGCCTACTTTTTGTCTGGCCACATCGCTTTCGCACGTTTTCGCCGGCTACGGTGGAACATCTGTAACTGCATTGTTGGGTGAGATAATACCACTGGGGTGTTGATTTTCTACCTCAATGCAGCCCAATAAACGTCCCATTCAGATCACAGCCTTAATTTGTAAGTATGTCAGCAATACACAGACCATGATCTGTATTGTATGAGGTATATATTTTCACGAAATGTTAGTCTTGCTTTATTTTGCGTAGTTTCATTGAAGACTTTATCCACCGTTTCTTACTTACGCGTAATATTCAGTTCTATTTTCACCGGTGCAAACCCTGATGGCATCCAGCAAAACGGCTTTGCATCGCGTAGTCCACCAAAACCAGATCACCGTTAGTGTACCTCATACACAACACAACTTATCAGGCTAGCTGACCGCACCCGGTAAAGTGGTACTCAAAACTAACGTGTCAAACTGATGGAACTGAATGAGTGTTCATCGTTCTTGGTTGCTTTTCGTTCGCTTACGCGTGAAGATCTTCGATTGTCGACCATCTGGTTGTCAACCCGAGGTTCGCGCTTCTGACTGAGCGACTGCAGTCAGATGCCAAAAGCTTGAACGCCATGTCCGAGCCGACAATCAGCTCTCAGTGGTCAGCACTATTGCAGTCTACTCGTAGTGCGACACGCTAGTCACTGCATATTGTTGCAACACTTAGCGATGCCTTTCATGCATTGATTGGTGTGGCAAACTGTTTGTAGGTGCTTGCCTCAGGTTTACCCGACCTAACCTAATGCATGCCGCTCAGGTGAAGTAAATCAACGTTTTGTGCAGTGTCAGTGGCCCTATCAAGGCGGTTGCTCCGCATGCATTTTTTACAGCTTTTCTGCCGTGTCATAAGTGATCCTGATGAGTCCGCTGCTGTTAGGTAAGTGACTATGGTAGAAATATAGTCTGCCAGCTTTGACTCTTTGCGGACGGCGAATCAGTAAGCTGTACTAGGAACGAAGTGGCACCATTACCGAGTTTTGACCGTGTTATGTAACTGTTTGCTACGCTGTCTATCGTACTTGAACCACTTTTGGCACCAAAAATGTTTTTGTTGTGAAAGCACTGTGTATTCAAGACACTAAGGAAATACTTAACCTTTGCCGTAAGCGACCAGAATTTAACACCTGGATATGAATTTCCTGAAAGTTAGGTCGGAATACCCCTTTAAATCTAGCTCCAATAAAAAATGACTGAAGTGGGAAATCTCGTCTTTTAGCTACTGCTTACCATAACTTTACAATCGCTGAGGTTTTTAACAACAGTATTCAGACAAAAAATATCAAGTTGGCGCAACGGCTGGTCTTAGTTCATCAAGTGATCGAAGGTTTTCGAACATCTCCCGGGATATTTGCGGAACGCGGAAGCATGAACGACGGAACACTACAACAGGGGCAGGGGTCGAGTATTCGAAACTTCTCTGGAGTTGCTGAGGAGTAAGTTGACAGGGGAGTTCGAGGTGATCGCAAGTTGCGGGCTAGCAGTTCGCGGATGACGGCACGTCATGGGCATGTGTCCATCGGCTGGAACGGCACAACCACAGCCAATCAACAGTATCATACTTACGTTGCTGCCACTGGTCCGACAACTGTTAAACAGGTGAACCCTCCTTGAGTCAATCATCAAGAAGATGCGGGGTGATTGTCACCTATCTGTTTTATATTTCATAACCAGTTGCCTTGCGTATTGCCACCAATAGTAGTGCTTGTAACCTGAAATACAAGGAACTCGTGATCTATTTGTGTTCCGTTGAGGCTAGCATTGAGATCGAGCTAGTTAGTTGCCTACTGTTAATCCCACAGATTTGATTACTACAGAATTATCGTTGAGCACTTTCTGAGTCAGTGAAGATTTAATCCAAACTGTCTCCCACTCAATTATTTCCGTTCACCAGTAATCTAAAATATCTCCTGGCAGGTTTAATGCTAACGGAGATTTCGACCTGTCTAGGAAGTTCTAATCGTTGGATTTTCCATCGGAATTAATATACAGTAACTGTGTCTTCTATCAAGACGGTCGGGCAACCTGATCATTACTCAAAAACAGGTGGCTGAGCGTTCATATGTGATAGTTCGATCGCGCCTTCTGTGAGGTTAGTGGCGGTTACATTTAAAAGTGCACTTTTTCATGTAATGGCTTTCCGGAAAATGTTCTGATAATTCATAATTTCAGAGGAACTTTTGTGCAACTGCTAACTGAATGTATTGCTGTTGCCTTGACTACTAGAAAAATTTCTTCTGACTATTTGAACCGCTTACAAACTTGGATATGTTTGCATCAAGAAGTGAGTAACTACGAGCCTGAAATTAAGGTTGGTAAGTCATGTGTACATTGATAATAGTCGGCATCGGTGAATAGGGTTGATGAGGTCATATGAAAAGCAGGATCGATATGGCCAATCGGACAGAGCGAGTTCGTCTTTTCACTGAAGAGCTCAATTCCTGTTGTATCGTATAGGTCAGTTTGCTGTCATTTTCAGGAGATTTTATTAGCCATTCCGAACGTGGTTAGCACGATTTCATTATATGCCCACTACTTTACTCTATTCTGACTTACGCACGAGGGTCGGTGCACCTGCCAAAATGCATGCCAAAAATACATATCATCAATGCTTACTGCACAGTTGGTTCGCTTGGCCTAGAAGGGTTTCTATCAGGTTTTTTTTATTGCTTTGGAAGTTGGTATCTACGAAATGCTGTTTTATTTAGGTCCAGTGCTGGGGGCATGGTTCACACGAAATGCAAAATTCTTTATCACCCTGTATCTACGTTTAACAGGAACTGACAACCGCAAGCACGCATGTAACCCACTCATACCGTAGTTTAACTAGTTGATGGACCATTAAACCTATGTGTACGTGTTCCGTGCCTGAGGGATCCATTCCATTGAAGTTGGTAGGAAAGTACAGGCTAGCGCGGTCTGATTGAGGTTTTGCTGTGATTGCTCATTTGAATAACGTCACTGGGAGACGGTGTGCAACAAGACAACATCCTTAGAGTTGACCACAGTAAAATGAAGTAAGCAACCCGGCCTTTAATTAGGAGCTCCTATCACTGATGTATGAAGTTAGACATCTACCAGGTTTCAACCTTCTTTACACAGACCTTGTGTGCTGATAGTATTCCCTCGCTTTGTATGGCATTATGTGTGGTTTAAGTGTCAGAGTCGACGAACAGCCGAACGCCAAATGTAGTCCATTCGAATATTCCCCACTAACTATAGAAGCCCATTGTAAAGTTGTTGATACCTCATGTGTATTGGCAGTAGGACTCGTTAAACCACAAACCTGGTTTCCGCTGGAATAAAGGATTCTTGACACTATAAACAACTGTTTATTTAGTAGGTGGTTTGTTCATTATAACAGTAAATAATAATAATAATAAATAATCGAACTGTTGTTTAAGTAACACAGTGTGTGATCATACAACAGTATTAGTTGAAAACATCAACATCTATCTGGTCTTTCTTTTCCTACTATTTCTGATAACGATGGCTTTTAACTTTCGATCGAGAAGCTGTCTTTACGCTGGGATTTTGATGTTGCACTTCTTACCAGTTTAATTCAGACAACCGCTTACACTGTTGGTCATTGTCTTGCATGGGTAGTTCAACTTTTATACGATGGCATTCTCATTAAGCAAATGGGATCATTTATCTGCGGACACGGACCGTTACTTGACCGGGGATGTCCATTTCCTGGTTGCATCTCGAGAGTATTATCGACACGATCCAGCATACTGTCAGGTTCCGTTAAATCACACTTCACGACAGATCCGCTTTGGATATCGATGTGTTGCTCCTCGTCATCGTCAACAGATGTAGACGTCTGGATTGTTTTACAAGTGTTGAACAGATGAACCAAAAGTTCAAGTACCTCGATGACGGACATCATATTCAGGCCTATCCAGATGGAAAAGAGGCCGCCGGATTGAGACAAAAGACTCGTAAGCGAAAGAACCTCTTTTTCCTCCACCTGCAAAGTAAAACAGTATTCTGTTAGATGGTTCGTAAGCTGCTCCAGACATTGCATTTATTATCTTATTCGCATTTGCTTTCTAGGTGACGTTCATGTCAGACGTCCCTTCATTTGAGCATGTTGATCACTATGATGATAGTCCTCCTCCTCACTCTTCAACGGACACCATAATGTTTCATTTCGATCGATCTACCCGTACACAGTATCTAATGGTTAGCTAAGCAGGAACGTTAACATATCAGCTATTCGTTTTCGCTGTCTAACACCGTTTTTTCCAAGCAAAGTATCCATAAGGCTAACGGAGAATCACGTGACACGTCAGAAGTATTTATTTCATGAGGGGTATAATCGTAACTGAATAGAGTATGCACTGACAGGACCACAAAGGTCACTGAATGTATAAAGTAGTCACATTTTACACGTTCTTTCTTTTTCCGTGGTTTTTCAGATCGATAACAGCATGCCGAATACAGAAAATTTATTCAATTCCCATTGGATGTGATTCGAAATGACCTGGCAAGACGGTATATTATACCACCCGCGTGGACGAGACANCAACACGGTTGCCTCATGATTGAATGGCCGGAGTTCAAATCCCGGTCGTGGCAACGATATGCACTACTGATGAGCTCTAATGAGAGCGAAACTCGAGTCTAGTGCTTCTTTTCGAAATAGGCTGGCTGGAAAGTCTATCTGAATGCGAACGCTGCGATCAAATGTGAGTGATGGTCAAGTTGAAAGTAAACCAAATCCCCGACTACTCATCAGTAATCGTACCCTTTTGCCAGCTTTTCAGAGTTATACCATAAGTACCGCTGACATGTTCCGAGATGGCCTTAAGTAGGTGGTGCACAAATGTCTGAGATATAGAATTTTGCGCAACCCATTTTCTTGACAAGTTTGTGATGCAGAACGTATGTAACTTCTTATATCAAGTACGGCCGAAAATCGCATTATTTTGGAGAACGGTTGGTTCTAGGAGCAGACAGAGGTGGGCACATACTGATCTATCTTCTGAGGACTGTATTTATCGCTCTTCATTTTGACAGTGACTTCTACTCTCCATGGGTCGCAAATAGCCAAATCAACAAGGAAGTTTGCACCGTCTTTGAATATAAAGATGCTGAGTTTAAAAATCGAGTGCAGTGTGAGAATATGGGGTTTTGGGACTGTTGAGAATCCCCTGTTTTTAAATGTACGGATTACTGATGCAGCCAGAGTGATTTGTCATCTGCGTCTGTCAAAATGCACAAGAAAGCATGATTCGAATGCACGAGATAACATTTTACATCTGGTGCCACATCGACATTTTAATTACTTCGTTGAATTCGGGCAGCTGCGTGAAGGACAGATATTCGTGTACAACACGCGAGCCCCAATTTTCGTTTTCACGATGTGCAGTTAGTAAAAAACCCTAGAGTTCTGTAACCATTATTATTTGACATCAATTTGAGGGCGATTCGACGAAATGATTGGGATGTGGGGTCCTGTAAAGCTCAGTGTAGAATTGGACTTCTTGATGGCCGCTGTTTTCCGATACCGCGCCTGAGATTCGGAGACTTACGACATTAACGGTTGGATTCTCCGAACCCATCGCAATTAATATTTAAAATAAAATAAAACGTAGGATATCTTCCGGCAACCCATCAGTTTCTTAATCTTTACCCTCATTGACCAATTCAAGGAACTTAGGCATCTCTTTGTGGACGGCACTGAGACAGTGGATGTGTTGATGCCGGAAGACTTCGATTAAGTACTGAAATTTCACTGTTGCAGCCGCCGCCCTGTGTGGCTATTTTGACAGATCAGCATCTACAACTGTTTGCATGATTCCCTTCCTTTTGAACGGTATATCTCGAAACATGAATGATGTTACAACGGAAGTATATACTATGGTTTTTCCGTTTGTTTCTATGAGTCGGTCGTCAAAAGCGGCGGTACACCGTTTATATGCCTTTGTCCAGTCGCACCGGGTCTTCAGAGTTTGCAGTAAAACTGATTTCGGGCGACCTACCTTACAGCTGTTCTAGTTTGTTTGCCCACGTGTCTCTCGTTGGAGCAGTCAGTATTTCGTCCGCATATGCCAAATAGTCCAGTTGGCTGTCAGTGTGTTTGGGGGTAAATCCGGAATAAAGGGAAGGTGAGAGAGTCTCCCTGATGCACACCTTTCTTCGGGAAAGGCGCAGTCTTCGGAGTAAGATTTACCAGGTTTGTGAACTCAACATAGTTTACTGGTTACAATCAGCGGTGATGCTGTCTGGTCCGGACGCTGGTCGTTTCAGGTATCGCATCACCTTGGTGAGTTCGATTTCAGAGGTCGGATCGATGAGATTGCGAACACAATCACGCTTCTTCCAAGATGGTTGTCACTGATCTACATGCTATACAGTACTGCACTTCAGCAATCCACGAATCCGGAGGAATTCTGTTTATTGTCAGTAAACATTTCTCCAATGGCCGTTTTTGATGTGTTGCTTTTCTTCCGCTTGTGAGGGTTTTATACCCTTCTGAATTGGACTTATCGCAGGTGGCTTCTGTTATTCCATCTTCAGGACGTTGGTACGCCGTTGTCTTGATGGTCTCCATATGGCGGAAAATCGTCTTTTGCACACTTTTACCGGTCTATCCCGGGATGATATTAAATTGGCAGTTACTCACAGGTGTTGCCAGAGATACGATTGGCTGAAAGAGATCATTTCTGGAACATCTTTGCAACACGTGGTGTCACCTTAAGTAGTATAATCTTTTTTTTGCCTAGCGGATCCATGGCTCGACGCCAGTCGTTGATAGTCAGAACTTTAGTCGTTGGAGGTTCTTAGACAAAGTTCTAAACATTTTCAGTCAGCAGCGTTTTGAAAAGAACAGATACCATTAGGCACGATCCTATGGGCATACAGCAGAACTATTTTTATAGTTGCGGCACTGCTGTCTTCCGTATCAGGAAGAAGGGGGTTAGAAAAGGTACCCTTAAACAAAGAGCACTCCGATCGCCCAACGGTTGACCGTGACCGCCGGCGTATTATCCAATACGGTCGAAAAACATCAGATATCTCTCAAAAGCCTGATGTAGCTTCGAGTACATCCGCTGCGCGCAGCAGTGTTCAGAATCAGACATTATTGTCTTATTCACTGCGCCCTCGGGCTAGGCAAGCCCCTCACTGCCAAGTGAGTCAGACTCTTGAGTCATTGGCTCCGGGTAGGGTCCCCCAAGAAAACCCTATATCCTGTTGTCTCGCAGGTCAGACTTTTGAGTCAGAGGCTCGGGGTGGGGTCCCTCAAGTCAACCCCCTTCCGCGGCATAAACGACCGGGAAGTATCAGAAGTTATCGTTCTCTCAACAGTGACATTACTAACCGACCACGACTTTCTCCTACCGTTTTACCCCCTATTTCTTCTGCCTTCCATGTGCCTTCGGGCGATAATTGTTTTCTGAGGCCAAGACAACTGGTAAACATTGGCGCCTTCAATGTCCGCACTCTCCGACAAATCGGTCAGCAAGCTGCTCTGGCAAGTACTCTCTCAAGTCTGGAGCTTGATGTGTGCTGTGTGTCGGAGACGCGAGTCTACGACTCTAGCACAGTTATCCATTTGAGCTCACCTCTAGATAGCTGTCGATCCAAGCGCTTCTGTCTCAGGGTTTCTGGTGACGCCGAAGCTGAATCTCACGGTCGAGCTGGAGTGGGAATCGCGCTGAGTTCCCGTGCAGAGCAATGTTTGCTCGATTGGATCCCAGTGAACAGTCGCTTGTGCGCTGTCAGACTCAATACGTCGGTAAAAGTCTGTCGACGCAAATCAGAAAGGCGTTGTGTATTCATTATATCGGCGTACGCTCCGACGGACAGCTGTCCGGATGCTGCCAAGGATGCGTTCTATGACGCCCTCGTTGACCTTCTGAGGCAGTCTAAACACTCAGACATCATCATACTAGCGGGCGATTTTAATGCTCAGCTTGGTCGTCTTTCTTCGGATGAGAAGCGGCTAGGAGGTATGTTTGGTGTCCGGGCACAACGAACTGACAATGGCGAAAGACTACTACAGCTGTGCGCATCCCACGGTCTATATATTTCGAGCACTGCATTCCAACACAGGAAGAAGCACTGTGTTACTTGGAGACCTCCGTGTGCTTCTCAGCCGTGGACGCAGTTGGATCATATAGCAGTTAGTTACAGGTGGCGCCACTCTGTTAAGGACTGTCGTGCCTTTTGGAGCAACCACCTGGACTCGGACCATGCCGTTGTGCGTGCCCGTTTCGTTTTGTCATTTGCCCAGAAGACTTACGCTCGTACATGCAAGGTGCTTAACTGGCGATGAGGATGTAGAGAACGCTTACCAAAAAGGCGTTGGTGAAGAAATTACCCGGTTCGAGTCAGATGAATGATCCTAACGAGCACTGGGAACAAATCGCCGGAGCTATGAAAGCGTGCTGTGAACAGGCATGTTCCGAAGGAGCTGTTCAGTTTCGACAGAACTGGATTTCCGTCACGTCGATAAATCTCATAAACAAGCGTCGCTCTATCCCACCTGGTTCTGAATATGATGATGACCGTCGAGTTGCCTTTGCCAAACTGCGTCATCTGTGGCGTCGAAAAGACGTTGGGTTATCTCTGAAAGGGAGGGTATATAAGGCGTGTGCGCATTCCATTTTGCTGTATGGTTCGGAAACGTGGTCTTTTCACAAGTACGATATCAACAGGCCTGTCGTGTTTGACCATCGTTGTCTTCGTCATTTGTCCCACATTAAGTGGACTGATCGCGTGAGCTATGTGACAGTTCGCCGGCGCGTATTCCGGAACGCTCGGGATGCGCGATCAGTTGGTCAACAAATTACGTTGCCCAGCTCGCGATGGTTGGGTCACGTGCTCCGTATGATATCTGAGCGTTTACCGTACCGGGCATTATATACAGAGGCCACCAACAGTTGGGTAAAACCGCGTGGTGGTCAAGCTACAACGTGGTCACGAAATATGATGACCTTGATCACTCAAACCGCTGGTTAGATACGCTATCCGAGATGGTGATATGTCTCAGTCAATGGGGTATCTGTATCCATACCATTTCTAGTTCTTCCGCTTAGTCTTCCTTTAATATTTGTTGACCGTCTAAGTAACATTTCCTTCTAGGATATTCCACGCCACTCTTGAGGTGAGCGTCGGCCGGAGCCACAGTACCTTTGATCAGGCTCATGGCTGTTATGATGTTGATGATGATGATGACTGCTCCGTCAATTGATATACATGGATGCCCAAGGTTTAACATTTCTAGTTTTATTTCCTATGCAGTGGGAGTGTCTGGGATCCGTTCTAAGATCCTTCATCCTGTGTCCGTTCCGTTGGATGAATTCACTTGCATTCGGGGTTCATCAATTTGACTATCCAATAGGTCTGAGCATAGTGAGATAAATGAGCTTGGGTTCTAATGAAATATTACTGTTCGTGATTGTTTTTTGTACGCTGATGATAATCGGTTGGTGAGTAGCCTACCTTTGTCTGAAGAATTGTTGAGTAATGGAAGTAAGCTACCCTACTGTGTGCAGAATTCGAAGTTCTTCAGCTGTTCAATGGGGATTTAGTTAGTAGGTCCTAGTCCGTGACAGAAATGCTCAAATGAACAGTGGCATCCATAATTCCAGTTGTGTGGATCGTGTCGACAGACTAGCTCAAATGTTTGCAGGTCTGGCATACAGAGCTGCTTGCAAAGATGCTGACGTCGGGAAAGGCGTGCGCCTTAACCAAGAAGTGTGAGATGTTTTGAGTATTCGCTGGCTGGAAAGGATTAGGGTACTAGCTGATGTGTTACGTCAACTGTTGATGACCCCAGTACGCTTTTCGAGATTAGGAGAATCGGGAGAATTGTGGAGCATCCGCAGACGCCTTGATGTGGCTGGCTTGTTTTAGTTACTCTCAAAACATTTGATGTGCCAGACAGCTCTCTTTGATTTGTGCTCGAGATTGCTTACCCCATCACAGCAGGCCGAAGACTCGTTGCGATAAGTTAACATTTCGTTTGCTCTGATCAACCTCAAACGTAAAACAGGCTGGTTATAGACATTATATAGATAAGGATATACAAGGACTAGTCACGCCTACAAGCAAATCGGGTCTTATGTAACCAAGACCATGACATCTCGATAGGTTGGCTCAACCACTTCTGTGCACATAACGTTAGCTGGTAAGTTTGGATGAACACCACTCCGCAGAGAGCCACTAACTCTGACTGCACATCAGTATCGTGAAATTTTAACATACTACAACACGTCTTTTTCTGCTCTGATGAAGTGGTTAAACAGAACCCAGTGTTTCGAACTGTCTACTTTGACAAGCGCACTCGGATTTTTAATACCTGACGCTAATCGATTTATCATAAGATCGGAAATGACTAAATTGTAACACTTTAGTATAGACCTAAGGGTATAGAGGTAATCTGCGTATTGATTTAGTATACTACCTTTCATCGTTGTCCACTAATAGTTAGTACTCGTATGACAGGACACTGTACACTACATTCCCCCGTACACTCTTGAAGTTCACGTTGCAATAGGTCAAGCTAGGAAGTAAATCCAACATACTGCTGAAATTATCAGAATTCAAATGCTCCTTGTAACGATACTAAATGGTTTTTCGAATTCAGGGCGTACGATTATAAATGTATACGTAGACCTGAACGCGTGCTGAACTCTTATAACATTGGGAGTACTTTTGATATGTCGAATGGGTTGAGTTCGTATCTACACTGACAGAAGCAACGCTTCGTTAACAGCTGCCAAAGGGTTAGTGAGGTTTCTAAGTTGGTACTATGGGAAGACAGGAATGCTCTTATGCTATACATAGGTTTCAACCATGGCACTGTGTGCATTTTTACGTTATGATGACGTCATTCGGTTAAAGAGAGGAGGGACTTCGAAATATGCTACTAGGTAGGGATCGAGTGAGGATTGTGGTCTATGGGAGTTACTGGCAGATCGTTTGTTAGCTAGCTTGACATGTGTCGCCGGTGTTGAGGAATACTTGAACCAAGCGACAATTGTTCCATGAATTATGACACAATGTGAAATTAATTTACAAAAAAATATATTTAAATACCAGAGTTTAGTCGGCAGTGAATAGATTAATGATGAGGTTTCAATGTTATATCGGTCAAGACGGTGTTAATTTGTCGATTGACAAGCACTTTTATTCGCGAAATTATATTTATAAATTCATCGCATTTTATGGTGTTTAGTTTTCTCCGGCCGAAAGCCTTTCGTATTTTCCATCGCATACTCCAGTATGAAATCAAGTCGTGGTCCTAAAAGTTTCCTATTGCTTTTCTTTTATAAAGCTCTTACTATAACATTTCATTTAAAATAACGCCAAACATTGTACACTGTGCTCTATTTTTATCGTGAGGTGTGTGATGAGTATTTTGAACTAATTCCATGGTCCTGTGGATTATCCATCTATAATCAAAATCAGGGAGAACACCCGTATAAATGTTTGCTTTGGTATACTTGATAAACACGTACAGAAGGATGCAGCTGAATAAGCTTTGATCTTTTTTCGACAAGGAGAAAGCGTTGAGATCAGTGACGGAGATAAGATTTGGATATATCCAGGAAAGCTATGAAAGCCTTAATTTTCATACGAAATTTGTTCTCCAAACTGTTGGCTCCAGCTACCTTCATGAGTCTCATCAGTACCACGGACTTCGGAAGTTGGAATTTATGACCCTTGTCTTACGGTTAGGGTCAAAGGCCACCATCAGACCACGTTACCGTAACCAAATGATTTGCAGAAACGTTTGAGTTACGTAACACAAATTTTGCTCGTGAGGAGAACGAAGTAGAACAGTGTGTGAGTGAAAATTCCATGGTCTCAGTCAGCGAATTGTTGATGCATGCACTAGGTATCTACTTGCTTACTGTTCAGAGTTGTGCCTTTACCTTCAGGCATTTACAATCATTCAACAGAGCTGACAGCATATCGACTGTTTTTCACCAATCTCCAAAACTGAGGACGTAAGCTGCTGTCAGTATACTCATTTGGCTAGATCCCGATTGTCATTTTGAATCCGTTGTTAATCGGAGGTTTAAATATGGAAGAGTTATTTTACTCTTTTGTGGTTGGCAATCAAATCCACATTCCAGGCCCGACTTGTTGCTAGGGTGGACCAATCACACTATTCTTGTGTTAGCAGGAACGCTTCACCAGGGTACAGAACGCAACAGATACCATCCGCCTTATGGATACTTTTCGTTAATTCCTATCAGATTGGCATTTTCACGTATGAACATTGTTCCACTGTGTTAAAGCCTCGGCTGGTGAAAGACAGCCGTAAGTTTAATGTGTAATTCCCGTGTTTCTAACCGAACTTGTACCCGTAAGCTGGGCTTAAACGGGTTCTATCTAGAAATCTTTTCCTGTTTGTTATAAGGAGGAGAGTTTCGGAGCTAGTACCTTATTTGCTAGTTATCTGTGACGTTAATTTCAGATTGAACAGCGTTCAAAGGTCAGTGCGAATGCTAAGAACCATAACATGGGACGTGCGAAAATCGGGTTTGCCTCATGATCTTTAAAAGTATTAGAACTGTAGAACGTAAGTTATAAATAACGTGATTCGTGACTACCGAAAGCTCACGATCAGGTTTTGTGATTGCCGTTACCCAATGAAACCTGATCACTAATTTCACGGCTTCTGTAGCAGGATGTGCGGTCAGCGTTCAATAGGTACTCATGGTGACTGGATGGCAACAACCACGAAAATTCGCCATATGTTTCCAGTGATCTTTGACTCTTAATCTCACACTATCTCTGTTGCCTGATGTTTTGGAACCAACTTCCTATGCTGTTTGATTGGTTTACCAGTGAAGCGAACATACTCCGATCATGGATTCCTTTATTGCGTGTTGTAGGGGACAGCACTGATGAACGTGGATGAACGTTTGCATTCACTACTTTCTCCCGCCTCACCGATAATGGGGTCAGCGGTATATTTGCTTTATAAGCAAATGCAGCGAATTTCAAGTCTCTGTTGACGTAAACATAAAACTGGTAGACTTTTTCAAGGGAGAAACTGAGGTTCAACATTTTTTATGTGAGACTAATCAGAATATCTATCGGAATTTGAAGGCTGTGATCATTCGTAAATGGTGTTCAGTTCATATCACTGGATTGTTCATAATTTTTCCTTACATTGTAGTCCGCATTTTGCATAAAAATAAATTCTACATGAACATTCCAGAAGTATGCTAAACTTTTCAGACATGTTTCTTAACAAAACGCAGCAGACGGCACATCAGACGTACAATCACGGTTTCGGCTTGTCTGTTAACAAAACCTACATTGTGCAAGTTGAAGTTCGGCCTGATCATCATGATGGCCAGAAGATTCTTCTCCAGCACATCACTACGGGTTAGTATTTCTTGCGCAGTTGCTTCTCCGTCAGGGCTGTTAAGTAGTTCACGTGCTCGGCGATATTCAACCAAGTCTGGTCTGTTCAGAATCTTTTGTCCCGCTTTGGTACCTAGCCAACTCAGTTGCCAAGCTTTGGTTGGCCACGTAGAGGTGGATCGATCAGTTTCGTAAGAGAAGAACGCACACGGAAGTGTACAGGATGGAACCACGTCACCCTTTTAATGAAAGAAACAGTAATGACAAATTGTCACCCCAATTTAGCATTAACAGCACTTCGAGTAGGTGTGGTTAGAATTGGTGGTTTTAACGGAACCCAGTTGAGAGGATGAGACTGACTAGGTTCAGTCGTGAATAGTCAGAGATTTTATCAACCCAACCACGTAATGTATTTAGTTTTATAAACCTATCATATTCGATGTTCTATTGATTTGTAATGTCCAGTATACTTATTACTGCACGAACCACACTTCTCTTTAAGAACATATCCTCGTGCTTGGAACTGCTGCCTGTTTTTGCCGAGTTTGCTAAGTTAGACGTTTGAAAATGCTCTCGGGAACTAAGCATCACCAATCAGCGTCTTACCTGACTACCTTACTTAGCTCGCTTGGCGCTCTCCCGAATGCAAACCGGCAGAGGGTTGGATGCGGTATTAGCAAACACATCAAAATAATCGAAAGGCTACCTAGTTGTGAAAAGCAGGCGTAAACGCAGTGTTTTACCCGTTGTCTGGATGCTACGCTGCGGCGAAAAAATGTTACGTCTATGTGCAATCACTTTTGTGGCCTCGGTTCCGCAGTGCATGACGACCTTCTAGGTCGATGTGTTTATGTGCATCCACGTGTGTCCAATTGGACCTTGGCTAGCTGCTAGCTCTGTCAAATCTGTGCGTGTGTACGCGATTGTCTACTGATCACTCACGTGATCGTCTACTCAAGATTGTCGGTGCTTTTGTTGATTCGTATTTTTACTGGTTCTCACTTTATACCTACGCTTTCATATAGAAAGTACTCAAGCTTAGTTTGCTCGCCGCTACTTTACTACCTTCCATTTTAGCCTACGTGATACAACAATTACCTGACCATCTTATATGAGGTCCACTAAATGATCCAGGTGTTCGACTGCCCTGACAGGACTCCCCTGACAGCTGGATTTCGAATCCACCAACTCCGTTAGTGTGTAGTGGAGTTGTATTCCCTATATAAAGTTTGGCAGACTTACCCTGTGTGAAAAACCTGGGCTTTGACCAGATTCAAATGTGTAGTTTATTAACTCACTGCATGGCTTTATAGTCCAATTAGTCAGGCGCTTGTTGTATTTACCAGGGTCCAGGTTTCCCTAAATGATTCCCTTATAAATTAACACATTCAGCAAACTCTTCACTAGTAATGCATCCGGTTGTGTTCTCAAAACGTAAGTGA
Organism: Paragonimus westermani; assembly: GCA_008508345.1. Taxonomy (NCBI): domain Eukaryota; kingdom Metazoa; phylum Platyhelminthes; class Trematoda; order Plagiorchiida; family Troglotrematidae; genus Paragonimus; species Paragonimus westermani. Next base: position 73,518 of record QNGE01001369.1, on the reverse strand, counting down.
TGTATTTAGCTGCTTTCGTGTGCTTACCTGATGCCGGACATGTAAATGTTAAGGAAACAGAAATATGGAGTTACACGCATTACTTCTGTATGGTTTCAGAGTCCACTGTCCGTACTGCGATCTCGAACACACGTGCACAAAGAATTTAATCAAAGGCAGAGAGAAAACGTATTGCGGTATGTCAGCATTTCGTTTACTCTCGTCAGTTGCAAATGTAAAATATATCAGTTATATACATCATACAGATAAGGATGAACAGGGAATAGACACGCCTACACACACACACACCGAGCCTAGTGTAATTACGACCATGGCAAGCCAATAGTTTGTCATTACGTTGTCAAATTCTTCTGTCTCTCATGTTTTACATTATTTCACATGCAGCTATAGTGACGTTTACATAGGCCGTATAGATCGACAACTATCACAGCGAACAACCGAATTCATCCCGAATTTGTTGAAACAGCTGATGACGCACCGGCCTCAACTCAGTGAACTGACTGCTCGAAATTCGACGTCATCGATCGCGGAACACATCATGACGACAAGTTACCAAGTTGACTCATTAAACTCATTTAAGTCACTGTTACACAAACAAAACCCAAATTGATTGGCTTTCTGTGGGGCGATGCGTATTCGAATATACCAGCCGATGTTGTGTGCACAAAAGTGGTTGAGGCAACCTACTGGGTTGCCATAGTCGCGATTACACTACGCTTGGTGTGTGCGTGTAGGCGTGTCTATTCTCTGTTCGTTCTTGTATGTATGATGTATATAACAGACATATTTTACATTTGCGACTGATGAGAATAAGCAAAACGCTGAAGAAATGGCTAGAAGGAACTCAGTGTTTCTTGATATACACAGAATCTCTGGATTTTTTTGAGGCATATTCCAAAACCTTATTTCCAATTGTGATCTTTCATCTTATTTTCTCGGTGGATATGAACTGAGTTGGATTTACCGTGGGTCTTTTAACCTGACTACTCACACTGCTGATATGACCGAAGGTTGCCCTCTGTGTAAGTGTAGTTGCTGGCCAATGATTCTTCAGTGAGCAATACTGCCAGATTTCATGTTATCCTATTCACACATATTGCTCTTAACAGTGTGACATTTCTGAATTAAGAACGCTATCAAGGTGTGCTATTTAACTTCTAAGATGACAATAGTTTTCGGAAGTGGTAGCCCAATTGAGATTCTTTTCCCTATCATCTAACTATGTGTGACGTGCAGACGCCATGTTGATTGCAAATAATTGTGATGAGTTGGTTTGACAGACATTTACTGTATCTAATTATTTCCCCCTGACTTTTTTCATTTTAAACCCAGATTAAAAACGCTAATACTTCATCAGTTGTTGTTCAGCTTACTACAAACCAGTATAATAAGTATACAATGCGAGTTGCTACCGCTTTATTTGACCGACTACTTTTCAACCGACTATAGACTTGCACACTCTGGAATGGAATAAACGTTTTGTACCACTGATTAATCATCAAACTACCTTCATCCAACGATGGGCTTACGAAGTTGGGAAGCAACGTACATCAGTTGATCATACGAACTGGTGAGTGATGTGTCACGTACACAATCAGCCTGATTTTGGCTCATTTGCACTTAGACACACTGTTGGGAAAACCGGTTACACTTAAATAAAGTTCTAACCTGAAAATGTGTAGTTACTTCAGATTTACAAGCCACGTGATTTTTAACCGCTTCCAACTCGGCAATACATCGACTGATGTTAAAATTCGCCGATTTCGATAACGTTTCTGATTCCGTCCAATTCCATTGTGACGCCTCTGCGCTGCTTTGTTCATACGAATGTGACTTCGAATCGATCCCATTGCTTTCCTCACACTCGCCTACATGTACGAAAGAATTCAATGCCAAACAAAACGGCAAACTGCCATTCAGATAGGGATATTCAATAGCGTTGCATCCACATAGATCGTTGATCTGAGACTGGGAGGATGGGGGATAGAGCAGAAAATGACAGACTAAATGAGGTTTCTGCTGAACAGCCCATTGTGTTGTGTTATGGAGTTATAACTGAAAACTAACTGAACGACAACTTGTGAATGCTGAATTTAAAAAGATCGCTTCAGTCTTTTAAATCCTGGTAACGAACTTGTCGTTCCTCATAGCAAGTTATTTTATATTTGATACATGAGGCAATCATGTGCAAGATTTCATCCAGTCCCAGTAAATCCGTCATTCGCTGAAAACCTTCAATCCCTAAAATGTGTACATATTCCTACTAGCTGAAAATTTCACCGGAAGTGAGCTCTTTTCCCAAACAGTCTGCAACTCTATTGTGTTTTGACTATCAGCAAGAAATACAATCTCAGTACCTGTGTCATAGGCAAGAAACTATGCGTGATGGAACAATGTGCGTGGCTTTGCAAACGTTCACTTGGAATTATGAATAGCGTGTGTGAATCTTTCTGTGACAATTTGTTTACCAGATATTCAGCTCACTATAAGCACTGAAAACATTTGTCAGTTTCCTCCCTCAAAATTCTGCCTCCTCAAATCCGTTTATTTGGGAGAGAAAATACATGAGTTAACTATGAAATGTTTTGCATACTGAATAGTGAATCCATGGAAGTAAGGATTCGACAATTTTGTCTACATAGCTTGAGACTCATTTACGCGTGGTTGCAGTGTTCGCAAACGTTTCAACTTTACCGCCTACCCCTTTCAAATGAAACGCTTAAGTCGCGTTTATCTGTTGCTAGAGCTCAGCGCCAGTGCTCCTCTCTGTCACGACGGATCCAATTTCTCACCAGTCAACTGTTTAGACCACTCCGACACTGGCTTCATGTTTGGGAAGGCCGAGTGGTTCGTCGTAGAGACCTAACTGCAGTAGAAACAGAAGACAGATTTTTACTTAGCGTTACGGTATTGCATACGTGCAGGACGCGGTGTAATTTGCTGAACTCATTCATCCGCTTGGAAGACGTCATCACAATCAAGAAAATTACTGTTGCCTTTGTTGCAACCGTTTTTGAATTTGATATATGAATTTTTGACAAACTGCGCATCATTGCGTATGATCATGATGTAAAAACAATTGTTTCCTCGTCTGAAAGTCCTACGAAGGCCCATGCATATTTGGTTGTTTGTTCATAAATAGAATAATATTGATTCTGATTATATCTATAACTGTGGTGTTGAGTGCGGTTAGATAGCGAAGGTCGACCGAACACACTTCCGTGTTAGCTCGTCAGGTCAAATAGTCGTTAACAATAATAGGCAGTTAATAATAAGCAGTTCATTTATAAGGAACCCAATTGTGGAGAGTCTAGGTTTCGGCTGAATTCGAACCAGCGACAGAAATAGCACGCCCAAGGGGGATTTCCTCTCACTTAGCTAATTTGTCAAACTATCTGTTAATGACACAATTTCTCTGTTTGTTTATGGTGTACTTATGGAGATCTGGATGTTACACTATTATCACTACTTTGTCGTCCATATTTTCACAGTGTTGCCTGTGAGAAAGAGATGCGGAAAAGAGCAAGATCATAACGTTTTTTTATGTAGGGTTCAAATCCGCTCAGTGTGTGGGTAGATTTCGCCACTGTTCGGTCAGTTTTTCGAATATAGCCCAAACAAGGGTAGGCGGTGTGTTTGTCCATTCTTTTTGGTTATGTCTTCGGGGGTACGCTATCGACCATCATGCGAGTGATATCCCTCAACAGTAACTTTATCCTGGAAGTGCTACTCAGTTCCTAGCCTTCTCTTGATATATCTGCTGTTATAACTGATAATGCAACCAGTGGCAAAAGTGGCCAACATTCCTTCTTACAGCCGGATGACGGTACCGGTGTTAAACACGTTAGGGTTTGTCTTGTAAAGTGTGAATTGTGCACACTATCATTCATCTGCCATTAGCTACAGACAGTCCAGTCAACCGAGAGTCTCATACCAAACAATCTGTTTCGGACTCGATGTTACCTTAACACAACAAAGGGCTGAATGGATCCACGCGGAACAAAAGAGATTAAGAGAGAGCCTTCTGACGCTAATAAATGGATTTGGGAACGGCACCGAGAATGATGCCTCATCGATCTCGGCTAGTTGTGCAGCAAGCCGTGGTATCGTTAAATATGGTTGAAGGGCAGTTTTACAATTTTTCCCAGCTGAGAAGCGTTTAACGGAGAAGTATGTTCAAATGTTTCTGAACATTTGTGATATGTTCATGGAAATATTTGAACAACTGCGTGGTGTTTTGATCTCATATTCGCCCACCTATCATGTCCGTTCATAGTTACCTTCCGTAAATCAGTTGTGTCTGTAAAACCACTAATCTTGTAGCAGTTTATTATTAGCGAACATGGTAACTCAGTTCGTTTACACCTAGACAGTGATAAATGCACTCATTCGGGACAATCATTCGCAACTTCATGGAATTGACGAACATATTCTTAGGGGCATCATTGTACACAACTTGTCAGCTTTGAAAACCTTCTGTTTGTGTACTCAAGTATCGCAAGATGTGTATCGGTAAAGGTTCTCATCACTTATTAATAAGCCCCCTGATCTAATCGTAACTGATGTGAATCGTACTTCTTGACCCGTACGCTTTTAACTTTCTTAAACGAATATGGATTGTCACGAATCATCGTCCTAACGAAAGAAGTGACGGAAAAGCCACACACAGACTGGTCCAGCGCTCACTCCCAGTTAGACACATTGATAAGATACTTCGGAACACGGGGTCTTAGTGGAAACAAAGATATACCATCGCAAAAACAAGGTGAACAATTCATAAGAAACCGCTGAGTTCTGTGGCACAAACCCAATCTGGTTTAAGGGTTTACATGACTTACTGTGTCATCCCTCGAATAGGGGATGGCAGTACCTAAGCAAATTGCGATATGTTGACCCACATTTTTCCGTCCACAGTCTTCTAGAAGTGTCTCGTCCATTACACTCAGTGTGTTTATTAATATAGTGCTAACTAATGTCTGCACATTGGTACTGCTTCGCTTCTCAACAAAATCGATGGGCTGCGACCTATCTATAATCAGCACGACTTGTGCGCAGTCTGCACGGCAGCGACTGATGTGCAGAGGGTAGAATGAATGAATGAATGAATGAATGAGAAGCTGTCCATTTTTGGTATAATTGTGTTCGTCAGCTATATGGGGGTGCCGGAAAATCAGGTGACTTCACTTGTAATCCAAAGACATCCGTTGTTCGTAACAGTTCACTTCTAGTTCTTCCGTAGTAAGTCTGACAAGCAGGTAGCGTGAACGTGATATCCTGTACGAAGCACAACATGCGTTTAGTAAGGGTAATATTATGTCGCATATCTACTGTTAATTGGTAGTTGTCAGACCAACGGCGCACATGAAAGTTGGCTCATTGTGCTAGTTTGCCTAAACGTCTCTGAAATCTTCGTCAAAATCGACCACGTCATCTTGCTGCAAAACAACAATTATGGCCAATTAGGAAAACGGCTTTGGTGGCTCAATGACAGTTTAACCAAATGTGGGTTCAAGATACAGGTAAGTGGATATTTGTCTTATTGGGTTCTATTGAAAATTGATTTTCTGCAAGAGCCCATCAAGTATGCATACATATATATATTCATTGCTGAATCTACCTAAGGTACTGTGACCGACCGTTGAAATAATGGAACGGTTTTCTCTGAGTTTTTCAGTTTACTGGATGTACTGATGAGAATATTGATTGTTTTTGCCTATGCGTTTATGCCATGGCAAACAATGAGGATCGAGTATTTGGGCACGTTTGAATCCCGTTTTCAAATTGCATTTCGTTTATAACCACATCTACACATTTCTCAAACTCCCCACCCCCGTAAAGCTAGTAACCGTGATCTATCACCCATCATCCAGGTTCACTCATTTCGGTAGGCCTATTTCCCGTTTATTTCGACTAGTTTGTGAGGACGTCACACAAATCCGTAACTTTGTTGTTCTTGGCTCGTTTACTCGAACACTAAATGGATTCGTGTTTGAGGTGGGATATAAACACTATACCGTACGTTCTACCTACAACCAGCTTTCTAAACACAGATTTAAATTTTCAGAAACATTAAGATCGTTCCACTGATCAAATTACAGTTCTCAGCTGGTGTCGCTGGGTCTACTAGCTACGCACATCGCTACTCGAAAATTTCTAACACTAATTGTAGCACAAGAAACAACCTAACCGAAAAATAATGAAGCAAAACAAACGAGCTTCATGAAGATTGAAGAGTTAATAATCTTAATGATGCTGGCTCTCTATTAACTGATACTTACTGTCATGTTCGAGAGCGTTTCTATCCACTAGTGTGAGTGGTCACACACGTCTCAACATTGCCGAAGTTATAAAATCGTGAGCCCACTGCTGTCCATTCTACTCATTTTCGAGTTGTCAAATATCACCACATCGCCGGTGCCGCTCCATGCAAACTTGCTGTCCGTAAACGAAACGATGTAACTCTTATAGAAGGTTACCAGAGACGAACGGTTAGGAGCCACGGGGCTTGGGCGGCATTATCACTAGAGTAGGCAACAGTAACTTTGTTAGCACTGAACTGCAGACATCTGTGGGAAGGCGCAGTATAAAAATTGTGCAGTAATGTGACTAGCTACCAGATGACCTCTTCCCATAAACTGGAAGTCAGCGATATGGGGGGTCGACCACCAAATCGGCAGAATTCTCTTGTGGAAATACAGTCTGCTCAGTCTAAAGCGTACTACCTAACCCCATTTCGATGACTGACCCCGTCGAGATATTCAGAAATTTTTCTGCCCAGGACATGCGCGATGTTCAACCGACAAAGGGTTCCCACAAGCATTTCCCCAAAACACTCCTACTGTCATTAGACGTATGTCTGCCATTATGGGTGGTTTTTGTTGTGGTTATCTCCTTTTTTTATTGGTTATATCAGTGCGCTGCTTCATTGACGTGTTACATGCGAGGTTTTTATTCCCTCTAAAGTTTCTCCTTCTTGAAACAGAAGCTACCTGGTGTCCAGACGAAGGCCAGGTTATTACTAGTCCGGTCTCATCTGTTACTTTACTCACTACCTTACTCACTAACAGAGCGATTATTGAGTTAGGTATCGAAAAATATTGGGCAATGCAGTATCGTGTTGTATAATACGCAACTGATTGGTTATTCTTTAAGGAATTCCCAGACCGTCATAGAGCTTCATCGGTCACTTACTTGAATGGTACTCATACGACACGCATGTTCCGAATAGGCGTATGTCTCTGCGCCGTACAGTTTGATTGTGGTTGGTGTATCTGGTGAACATCGTCCATACGGTGGGGTCTTTTGTGTATGCTTGATGGTTTTGACCTTGATTTCTGTTAAACTTCCCGGCTGCAAGTTTATACCTTCCTGATTGATATCCGGATATGTGTCTGCGTTGTGTACAACCACCACTGCTCCACTAAGCTGCGATTTTATCTCAGCACTGAAGCAATCGATGCACGATGTCTTGTTCATCACATCGTCGAGATAAACAAACAGTTCAATGGTTCTTACGTGGTCTCTGTAGACTTCAAACAAATCAAATGTGAGACAGTTGAGGTACTGGGCGTGAACAAAACGTCGCCAACGTCCAACCTGATCACAGTCGTTCATTACACGTTTGCTCCCTTCTGTGTGAATTACCTGTAGGAATGCGAGAAAAGTTGGCGTCAAGGACATTTGGTAAGCCTCTTTGGACACCTTAACTCACCGAAATGAAAACAAGTAAATCACGTTCTGATTGTAGTCACTCCTATTAGTTTTTTTTCTAGCCCAGGTGTAGCTGATGTTTATTTTATGATTTCAGGCAAATCAATACTTCAGTTATTCAGGTGGGGTGCTAACCGGTATCAGTATGTTTGTTATATTCCTCAGACCTCAAGTTTCCTTGATCCGCTTCGTCGGATGAGATACCCAACTGAAAGTTTCAAATTATGCCCATCATCCTCTAGATGTTCACCAACAAAAGTCATAGAAGTTGTACACAACGGTAACATATAAGAACCTTTCTACTCAAACTATAAAGACCTCAGCTTCATTGATTCCCAAACCCATTCTCGAAACCAGTTATTGTCGGGCTGGTCAACTGTTCAAGATGTCTTCGCGTAATTATGACCGCAAGGTGCCAGTTTCTAATCAATCAATATACACTGAACAGCTCGAACGAGTCTAGTGTTTACAGATGTTAGTGCTATCATCAGTGTATACACCATGGAATTTAATCCCTTGCTGTAGGCTGTACATTAAGTATGGTTTCCTTGGTCTATTAGGTTGTCGTTGTCGACTGTTGAGAATAAATAAATATATGAACATCTCCTGAAATATGTCTTCTCTCTCGTGATGCGAACTGCAGTTTGCTTAGCCTGTTATTTGTAGGGCGTTAGCTTGAAATTGTTTTGCTGGGAAATTAATCGTGTTTCTCCTTGGTTTTGAGCGACACGATTCCGTCAAACATTCTGCGGGCATTGGTTATGTTTAAGCCTCTAGGGGTTGTTTCATTGTACTTTCAGACTAGCAGAAATTGAGGTAGTTCGATTTTATAAGAAACATCGTTCTTTCAGGTTAACTTATGAACAGGCGTTAATATAATTTATTGATGACGTTTCACTTCTGACCTGGAAGCTTCTTCAGACCAGATGAACAAGTTGCAGATTTGATTTGATAGGCTAGATTTATACAAGTTGCATACATCCAGTCTACTTTCATGTCACCAAATTTGTAACTGGTTCATTCAGTTTGAAGAAACTTGTGTCAGAAATGCGATGTCACTAAAAACCAGATTACGGATTGGTTATGTGTTGTTCTGAAGTTTTAAATTTTCAGTCGGTCTTGAGCGTTTTTGCAAAAAAAACAATGATATGTTGTTGGGCTTTTCGGTAGCTCAGACGAGTTACTTAATCGATGGAGAAATAAAGCCCGGAACACCTGGAAAAGCTGGGAACCCTTATTCCAATCTCCAGTGCTTAACAAAATAGTGTCAGAAAAATCAAGCAGTTTGTGTGTAGTCGCGTTGTCCACTTTTTGCTGTTGTTCGAATCTCTGCTCTTAAACTCATGCTTCTAAATATATTCATCGTCAACCAAGTCGTCAAGTTTTCTGCCACCTCTTAAACAACGTAAGTTAACGTTGTTTTCTAGGTCAGTGAAAAAGAAGCCCTGAAGTGATTAGAACTACTTTCAAAATTGACGGTAAATAGAAACTAAGCACCGAAGTTGAGTGTATTTTGCCTCCAGGAAAGAAAGCTGTTCTCCAGTGTACGCTTTTGCCATGTAGAGAATTTTTTGAAGTAGGCGACTTTTCTGAAAGTATATCTCTTTGATCCGTACATGGAAAATTTTATAGTGTTGAGAGGAGTTCAGTTCTGCTAGATGTGAACGGCAGAAGGGTCTAGTTGGACCAGGCCTAGTTTGCTCGCAAGGTGAGGTACTAATGCTCACTAAACCGTCCACGTGAGTATTACACCTCAGTGTTAGTGACTTGCATATATAAGAGAAACGGTCGTAAGTTTGTTGACTCAACTGATGTGTGCAACATGACTCCATTGAAAAATGGTTTTACTTTAATCGGTGACACGGTTCAGGTGGTTCAAAGAAGCGAAAGCAACGAGACAGCACATTTTCTTAGTGAGTAATATTAGTTACTGTCAAGTTTGACTGACGATGTTGTACAATGACAGAATAAACCTCTTCTGGTAACAACTTAAACGCACTGCATAAAACATGATCCGTAAGTGAATCTGTCATTAATCTTGCTCAGAGAATGAAACAAACCATATTCGATCTATTTTTGTGTGTTTATTGAAAAAGTGAACAAATTGAACAGCTCTCCTGAGACTGAAATTTGTTTTAATACTTCACCTTTTACCTTGGTATCGCGAATTGCATTTATATAATGCTATTAATCCACATCAAATGTTGGATAATGTGATTTCGATTAGCCTGCTGTCCGCTGTTTATCTTTTATCTCTAACTGTGAATTTTCTCAATGTTCACAATGCAACATAATTCATCGAAATTGTTTGTTGAGTGAACATTATTCATTATAGTCTAGTTGTAAGAAAACCTCTGCAGTATATTTTGTCTTACAGTGTCCTCGCCATTCCAACGTACCAAAAACACTTTCGCTAAGACACAATATTACACAGTGAGACTGTATGTGGTTTGTTTGATCATAAACAGAGTCTCGTTCAATTTGTTGCGTTCACATCGTTCTTGTACCATGTGGTTAGAATTCAATTTCTCCAAAATCAGTTCCTTTTCTAAACCCCAGTCGATTTTTTTATTGTACGCAGAATACTGTTATTGCTGATTGGCAGAAGGAGTGAGTGGGAATTTGGAGGGTTGTACATTTTGCGAGTAATATGCTGACATGTTGACGCCTCGAATATCTGGATCCTCGATCATCAGGCAGAACACGACACATACCATCCACCACGCCACCCTCGTGTATGCAACACACGAATGTATTAAGCGTTATATTGTATTCAAATCCTCTCGTCATAAGTTATTATGATTGAATTTGTAGCCCAGAAGATAAGACCTTCGACACGTAGGGTGAAGGGTTACTGGTTCGATCCCTCATTCAGACTATTCCTACCTGTTAAGTCTGTACAAGAAGGAAACCGGCCGGAGAGTGTCAGATTTACGGTCATCACCGGCAATCATCAATACTTGGTGTTGCCTCTGTTTCACTCACAACGTCTTCTTTACGGTCGTGATAAATCCCGATTTGTTTGTTTCTTCACACTTTCCACTTTAATTGTTTAAAACACTACCTTGTAAAGTCTCAGTTGCTAACGTTTGATTTCCATGTACAAAATCCAGTTTGTTTTACGTTATATTTTTGTTAATAATTAATTTTCACGTACAGAACTAGTCGTATCAGAGTAAACCTTCAATACTTCGTCCTATCGTGTCGAATCAAGAGGTTTACGTTTGTACCGATAAAATGTTTATAACGATTGTTCATTGCAGACCCCGTGACTGTGTCTCACCAAACAGACCATAGTGACTGAGAGTACGATATGAAATAACGGTCTATAAATCAACTGTTCATTCTTGGTTAGCTTCCGACGGTTTGTAGTATACAATGCCACCGTCGTCAAAAACTCGATGCGTAGGTAATAAGCATCGCAAATCGCCTGTGTATGGTTGTCTGTTGATGATGGTAGAATGAGTCGCATCAGATGGGAGTTTACCGGAATCCGTTGGTTACGTCTATTCACACGACTCAGTCTATTCAGTGTTTGGACTAATGGGCGGAGCGACTGTCTGTATTGACGGAAATTTTCTGTGTTGATGAGGAAAACCTAGAATTTCACATCAAATCAAAATAACAAAATGTTCATGGTGGTAACATAGTTACATTTTTCAATATGAGAGATAATGTCATAAAAAGGGGTTAGGTTTGTAAACAATTTCATCAGACATTTTGTTTATGGTGGAGGTTCGGTCTTATTGTTGATGTTTGCTAATCTTGACACACTTGCAAGATGAATGACGCGCATGGACTCTTTCCGCGTTTTATCGATGTATGCAGTTAATCTGTGATCACTGAAAACTTCGTGTGCCAGAAGTGGATGTTAAGCGTCAGCAATCAGCCTCAGTAGTATAATGGCTGGTGATCAGAAACACGGTATACTCATTTGATTGTTTAATCAACCGAACTTAACGAACTTCACTTTCCAGGTTGTGCTTCACAGGCAGCACACGAATACGTTATTTTCTCTTCTCGATGCTATTACAAATGTTGAATCCCCATTGTGTCATGAAATGCATAATAAAAAATCAGACAAAACGAGAGAGTATTTTTTCTTGGTGTTGCTTGTCTGAACAAATAAACATATTATCAGCTGGCCTTATATAGACTTTGAACACGAAACATACAGCGTGATAAACTTCGCAGCTTTGCGCCCATTGAACAACAAAAGACTTCGACAATAAACCAAGCAGGTCGAATTCGTAATATCTGTACTCATTTTGTGCATTCCTTTCAATTGCAAGTGTGTAACAGTTGAAATTGTAATAAGCGAACCGTTAAGTACAAAACAAATTAGTAATCATCGATGGCTTCTTAAGGCTACCTTGACCCTGGTTAAGAAAACCAAGAGAGGAATGACGTAACTGTCAACTTCCTTTGGGCACACAACAGAGACTTGTGGACAGTGGTCAGCATTAACTCAAAACCCGATTGTGAGTTTTGACCACATGGAGCGATAAAACTACTCTGTTGCATGCTCACTCTGAACTAATGATCGATGCTACCGAGTTTCGGTTAGTTGGAGCATGACTATTGTCTGATGGCCTCACAGATTAGTGCATTCGATTTGACGGTCGTTCCCTGGTCGAAGCCCCCCCTAAGTTACCGTTTACTTTTTCTTTTGAGGCAACATAAATTAGCAACCCGTAAGAAAGACTTTCGGAGCGAGTACTTCAATTTTCTATCTTTCGTCAGAAGGCAGAACATGAGGGAATCATTAGTATCGTAACTGTGACTCATCTAATCTCTTCCGATTAGAGAGTTTAATTTAAATGTCGTGCAGGCAAACACAAGCTGCTGGAAATGATGCAACTTACCAAATGTGGAACTCGTGGGGATACCTTTGAGAAACTTAATACACATACAGGAGATTTTTGCTCAGGTAGTCACGTTGTTATGGTCTGTTTGCCGAAACGAACCCGCACCACCCATACTTTGTCTGTAATTTCCAAGTGTGCTTCCACTCACGCTGTGTGAGAGACTTGTCAACTCCAATTCAACTACCTCGAATTTACTATGTGATGCTATAGGGCGCGACAGAAGCTAATGAACACGCACGGATCGAATTTTAACTGTGTAACAGCTACGATGTTGTTAGCCCAACTCTGGTTTCCGTTTGTTTTAGTCATGTGCATGTCATACTGAGTCCCTGGCTCATGCTGTTTGATGGTGTCTTTTTACATGATTACTGCTGTAAATTCTACCTCGGAAGGACGCTTCCCTTCGGTGTCTCCACGTTGTGCAGTGCTAATTCATGAGTAGAACAAGTAATCAAAGCCAGGACATCCAGCTTGTCTGTTTTCGGTGCCTGGTCTGAAAAAGAGCTTTCTTCATACATTTTTATCTGATATTTGTTTATGTAGCTGGATAAGTGAAAGTCCAATAAATTGTCGAAACGGGTCAACGGGACACCTACTCACAAATAAAAACTAACCGGTTGGCGAATGGCCAAATTGCGAGAATGGTCATGGAATATACGTGGAAACAAAGATTACATTGTTGACTTCTTGAAAGAATGGAAACAGACTGAAATTATCTGAAATTAACGCAGAATTAGAACAGTTCATTTTAGCGGACAAGTAATGTAGGGTTGCTTCAGGCTCCACAAGAACCGTTGCTATATTCGGTAATATATTTGTGTCCTTACTGATGGCATGTTGCATATTTCAAGAAGTATGACGAACAGCAGGTAATAAAAGCTTAAATAATGTCGATGAAAGCGAACAGAAGTTTGACGAAACAAATGAAAGTTTACACTAAAATGGCTCTGTGGCGTTAGACACTGATAGCCAACATCCAAATCTGCTAAAAGCTGTCGCAGTACAAAGTTGTCAGCAATGTTACGGCTACAGTATCATACCTCGGTTTGCTATCACCGCAGTTAATCCTTATCAAAATAAAACTTTCAGGGATGGGATCTTCTTGTGGAAACTTTCCACAAGTACGGCCGCACTCCATCGTTCGCCAATCTCAGGCTGAAATAAAACACTACATCCAACGAAGAATCAACATATCCATTGTTTACTTTGATTTCTTCCTGCGGGTACTGTGCCTAATTAAACCATGATATGAGATAACCCAAGCCTTTGTTCGCTGCTGCTTCTTGCGTTGATTGGGTATACGTTAATTTTGATTCTCCAACCTGTTAAATCGTGACTACTTCGGATCTTTGCATTCATTTTTAAGTTAGCTGCAAACCCCTGTTAACTGAACTAATGACCAGTCGCACGTAATGGTTTTGTCAGATAACAACGCTACGTGCTTAGACAAATATCAGCCACTAAAAAACTTTGGAACTAACTTGAAATTCTTTGACGACGCCGAAGAGAATGTAAGTGGTTCTAAGGCGCTTGAGATGATTAAAAAGATCCGCCGATGCGCTCTGCACAGAAAACTAGGGGGCTTATTACAGCGGTAGAAGTTCACTCGAATTGCCAACGTTTGCAAGAAAAAACGGCAAATGAAGCAACTAAAGATGAATCACTTTCTCTCTGAGTATACAAAATTACAATAACTGCTGCTTGGCTCCACTGGTGATTTCTGAAAGCACACACACGTAATTCACATAATTATTTCCTTTTCTTGTATGCTTAATATTTGTTTTAAATTTCCAGTATTGGTGGTTACTAGTTAGCAGTGCTGAAGTGAGTAAGTTTACATAGGTACGCGCTAACTTAGCCGTGTTCTTCGAAACATTACCAGAGTTGGCGATCTTCATCTTTAAGAAGTTACCACCTTGACAGGTTCACTTTTTCACTCAATTAAGTGCTTATTGTATCGGAGAGTGCTATGAAAGTCCACTTTTCGATGGAACAAGATAATTAACGGTTTTGTGATGTCAGACGATGGCATTCAGTTCACTGTTTGGAAAATCATACCAAAAAGTTAGCCACTTTTTTTGCTTTCAAGTTTATTCGTCAGCGGGTGCCGAGTGTGCACGACACAACGGAAGTTCGAAGGTTTACATAGGTTTATTTCACACACCGTTCATCACACGTGCAATGCACATGATGTTAACCTCTAGGTTAACTGGAAAAAACATCAAACCTCCGCTAAAATTGGTTAAGATCTAGGAGCAAGTTGTATTTACATAGAATGTGTTGAAGTTCTTCGTTTTATATAATCACTCTTCAAAGATATTTCATATAGATAGGGAGGATAATCTCACTGGTTTCAAAACCGTGCTTTTTCCGTGCTGACGTTATTTTTCGTGCATATATGAAAGTATCGATTACCAATTCCAAGACAGATATGCAAAAAGTCTAACTTCAAACCGTACTTCTGGGACAATGGCATCAGTTTAAGTTTTTGGCAAAATAGTAAGGTTAACTTGTAAGAATGATTTCCTAATTAGCTTTTCAAGATTCTAACTTTAGTTATTTGCCTGCTGAACTGGTCAACTTTACGTGACCTTGTTTTCAATGTGGAACAGGATTAACGGTGTTACGGTTGACATATGCAAAATAGATCTATACATTTCTGTTTTCCCCTCTTTATGGATTTGAAACTAAGTTGACTTGAAGATGAGTAAACCTATCCTTAAGCATACACACTTGTGTTTCTTCTTATTTGTTAAACCTAGGTGACGTTGTGCTATAGTGCTCACTTATAGATTATTATGAAATTAAGGTTGACATCAGATGTAAGTGTTGACTGATGCGTATGAAACGAAATCCCAAAACCTCACATATTGACATGCACAGTTATCATCTGGTTCGGTAAGGTCGTTATTTGTTTCAGTGTAACAAGCTGGGTTAGATTACAGTTACCAACTGACATGACCAAGATCTGTATCGGTTGCATTCTCGAAATAAGGCAGCAACATGCACATCACTCACACATGACCAGTGGTGGTAATCGAATCGAGGCATCCTAACCGAAACAGTTGCCACGCTGTAAGGTTAAGGTAGAATGCAAATTATGTTCGATTTTTAACATTATGTGTTGTCTGGAGCCTACATATGACTGATTCGAATGTCTGCTTTTTGAACATGACGTTTTTCATGTCTTCCTTTGCCTAAGCGAGGAAATTTATCTTTAATCCTGACACTATTACTGTATGGTTTTTAATGGGTTCATATAAGGTAAAGTCTGGAATGGTGGTCGCACAGATATAGTATGTTTAGTGTTTGAAACATTAGTAAGATAATTCTCATAACTGATAACTGGAGAACGTTGAGTATTTCACTTCCCTGCGAAAACTGGATGCTAATTAGACATTCACTCATTCCATTAATTGAGGGTTACTTTTGTTTCGCTAATTTTTGACGAAGCTGGAATGATGAGAGTAAACAGCGCAAAGTACATTTATATTCTTATCAAAAATTTTTGACGTGTCTGACAGCAATTTGCGATTTGTTTGATCAAAAAAGTAGCTGACCAAAAAGACGAATTCTAGTTAATTTCTAGTTCCGCATGTTTAGTCCACGGAAACATTGTATATCTCAGAAATTTTATTACATATTAAAAATGCCAAAACTGGGGAAATTTCTTTAGTCGGTTATTGACGTTTTACACCATTACACTGTCCGCTTTGGAAGTTTGTACTTTATGTTATACTGGATATGGTTGCGAAAATTGGATTACTGTTAATTGAATAACACTCCAATTTCACAGCACCTTTTCCAACAATCTTCTTTGATAACAAAATAATGGACCCAGGTCGTACGTGCTAATTTTAATTTCTCTGTAGCCGCATTTTTCTCCCACAATACATTTGAATCCCGTCTATGTGCTGATGAGACAAATTCGTTGTTATGAACGACCGGACCATCACGGTTGCCTTTTGGTCACGGTTTGGTTGATATATCGTTTCTTTAAGATCATGCGGTAACATTCCTTTCGATTTTCTCAGATAAACTTACGGTTTTGATTCCACAGTCAGGTTGGATTCGCAGTTCGTTTAAATTGCTCAAAGATGTTTTCGATTGGTTAATGGTAGTGCACAATTTTGCTTGGCATTAGTTGAATTCAGCTCATAATTGTTGAAAGAGTACTCCAACCGACTGCCTTTGATGAGAGGTGTGAGGTTACCTTTATTTTTCCTCAGAGTCCATAAAAGCTGCGTCTTGTTGGTCATGTGCCTGGAGACTGCGATACATTGTTACATCTTAATGTGAACTGTTAAATGTATAATGGTACAATGTGCGTGAAGAATGGATTTTGCTGTCGACAGGGTAATGAAAACCATAATCACCCAACAAAAGTTCTGCTAACATTCGACTGGAAGGAAACTGATCAATAGGTCGGACAACTTCAATTTTGAGGGATATTATGCACAGACGTATATTTGGACTAAAATTTGGAAACTGATTTTAGTTTGTTCTCACTGGTTTCGTGTAACTGAAGAATCGAAGTTTACGAAAAACCTTTGGTCCTAATCGGGGTTTAAATAACTTAGGACTTACACGATTCAATTCAAAGTTACAGACTGAGGATAGCTGAGATTTCATACTTACAACTGACCTGTCGTTAAAAATTTTGAAACTGAGGTGGAATCAGTGAATACGTACTCATTCTCGAGAGTTCAGCAACGAGAAGCTATTAAGTGATAAAACATGTAACGTTTGGGAAAGAATCAATATCATACTCTCTGACACACTTTACAGATGTGCTTTAATTTGTAGCAAAACTTGGCTGACAGCAATTGAGCATCCTCACCCTGAGGCACTGGCTGTGTTTCTCAGCTGTCTCAAGGTATACTTTGATGTTTCAAATTTGCACGCCATCATACTGATGACGCCGTCACCACAGCTTCTAGCAAACTGTTCTCGGATTGAACATATCAAGACGTGAACCGTGTATACCCCCTGCACCTCAGATCACACACATATGCTGCTTTAACGAGTTTCTCAAAACTCGTATCGAAACCATCGGTTTCACTTTTATGTCTGTCACGTGTTTGATGTAACCAGACAATAGAGCTCACCGTGTTAAATTTCAGTAATCGTCGGGATAGAAAACTTCGTGAACATTTTCTATTGGAATGAATTTGTGTACGTTATGGTATTACAGGTTGCTCTTTATGCCTCTCTTGATTAGGTTCCTTCTAAGCAACATTACACTCATGAATTTATAAGCTGAGTCTTTTCACTGTGCATTCATGTCGAGTTGATGATAGTGTTGAATTGGAAGTGTTCAGCCACTTGATGAGGCTTCTGTTTACACGAAGTTAATGAGCATGAACGATTCGATTAAGTAAATTGCACATGTGTTGCCGTGTTTTCGGGATTGATACATTTTGTAATTCAACTGTTACCCGACGACGTATACCCAAAAATGGTTAGCTGGTGAGAACTATCTACGAGTTAAGAATGGTTTATGTATTGTGTATTTTTTCTATACCAGTAAACAAAACAAAATTTGATGAATACTTTCAGTTACTTTCAGCGTGGATAGAGCAGGTGGTTTTTGAGACAAATTAAATTTTCGCACACTTCAAGTAAGTGGTGTTAACATCTGCGCCGATCGATGAGCTCCACTGAGTCAGAGATAAATAGCACAACTAGCTTACAAGTTAATTATAAATTACAAAGTGCTAACTACTCCTCAACGGTTTTTTGTGAAATTAATTAACTCTTCAGGGTGAAGAGACAGTTCATACAATTTTGATGTTTCCGGAAATTTTCGATACATTTAATGTATTCATTGTTCACCACAAACATAGGTTTCCTCGAAATGCCACTTAAAAACCCGACAGAAAACTGACGAGACGGTGAACAAAATATTAAGAATTATTTACAGTAAAGTTGAAAACATAGTAAATACAAGTTAGTTCTCAGACCAGCGCACATTACTGTGATGTATTCGAATCATCGCCCTAGTATCAAACAGACGGTATAAACAAGTAACCTCTGCCAAGTAAATCTTACAGTTTCAAGATAATAAACTGAAATTGCACTAATCAACTGCTGTTGGCTTCAGAAAGTCTACAAACGAACAACGTGGATGGATTAAGCCCATATTATGCCTAAGCTACTGCGTTCGGCCTCCATCCAACAGCTTACACATATCAAAAACGGTTTCATTTCACACGATACATCGTTATTAACTCACACTCAGATTTAATACACCCTTTTCCTGTAACGGTCTGATAGAACTATGTAGGTCTCTAGGCGATTACTTTTCGAACACTCGTTCACCAGGTGAAAGCTACCAAAATTATAAATCACTGGGTAGATCCGGTACCATTCAGTTCTAATTTGTCTATCATGTTTGTTCACAGTTCTATCGCACGACCGGGCTGTTCACAAATAGTCAAAGGACTGAGACTATATAATAGGAAACAGGGCATGATAAACGGCTAGAAAAGTTAGGGGAAATAAATTTTTCAAGTTTGTAATACCGTTTCTCTCAGACTAAGTGTATTCCGTAGAGCGCTGTACATAATGAGTGCTCTGGTAATAAATGTACGAGAGATCAGTTTGCCTCAAGGTCCTAGGTGAGCCGGAAGATGATTAGTCTTGAAGTTGAATGAGCATAACTCAGCTGTGGATTATTTTGTCATATAACTCTTCAGTACTTTGAAGGTGTCACATTTGAAACAGTTTACCAGCAAGCTAATATCTGCAAACGTATGCACTTGTCTTTCTCGAAGTAGGTCGTGTGATTCAAACCACTCGGGTGCACATACTTGACACGTGATGAAAACCATGAGGTTGACTTTAAATTTCCGTGGGATTATGATAAGTGGACGTGCACCGATTGTGCTGTTATTCAAGATAATTACCAAGTGGTGGGAATTTGCTAAAATTCAGCAAAGACACTGTAAGTCACAATGACGCGGTACTTGCTTGAATTAACGCAGTAAATTAAGCACGAAACATTGGCTCACTGGTCGAATTATAAGTTTTAGCACTAACAGATGTCTTCTAGGGATGCCTTCCCAGGAAATCAGCTTCTTAATTCGAATGGAGCTATTCACACGTTGTCTAAAAAGGGGTTATCTGACGACCGTTTATTCTGAATGTGTTAACGAAAAGACATGAAATCCACCCCATCAAAACTTGGAGGCCGCTTCGGTGTGCGGTACACGGACATACGTTGGCTTTTCTTAAATAAGTTAATGCACCATCCAAGTACCTTTACAACAAAAATCTCTACTTAGCATGTACGACGCTAGATGTTATCATGGCGCCTAAAGTTTGATCATTTCTTCGTTTTGTAATTTAGCCTCTGTTGTTGACAATATTCCTTTGAACGATATTGTCCTAGTTTTAAAGACACTAAAGGCAGTCCTACTCCATGAACATTTACCTGTGAAGATGGGTTCCGCAAAAGACCACTAACACCTTTCTACCTCTGCGGTCTTTCGGTCATCGTACATAAACTCAAGTGCTTTCGCTGAACAGTACAGCTGATTCGTTTTTAAAGGAGCTGAGCTGAATATTTTGCAGTAGGGGTTAACTAGAACTATCCGAATTCAAATGAATGTGTCCGTCGGAGACCAAGATAGCTGCTCATCTGACTTCAGTTTATCTGTTCATCCAGGTAGCACTATATAGTAATTTTAGTAGAAGTGCTCAAATGGTTTGATGGTTTTTCCAACGTACATTTGGTTCATACACATGTTTGGACGAAGAACAGGAGTATGCCAATGGGATGGTGTGATTTTGCTGCGGTCGTTTTTATAGCTTTCTCCATCAAATCACTACTAACTCATGAGTGTTAGATAACTTCCCGTTAACATAATCCCAATTTTGGTGACAAAATAAATTTTTGAGTAAAATTATCTGCACAGGCCTGGATGGCTGTGTATAATTGTTGCAGGGTATACTGCAATTAAGCACTTTCCTTCATTCCAATTGTAGTGATTTAATCATTCCTGTGGAGACTTCACCAATGCTTTCAAAGTCGTTTTTGAAGGCAATATGTGCTGATGCTCCATTAACCGTTCACAGCTTGGGATCATGTAGGAAAAACCTGGTGAGAAACATGTTTCGAACTGTGTTCTCTTCTGGAGCGATCGATCGCTCTCCTGCAGAACTACTGTTCCCGGTCATTCTTTAACGAGTAAAAGCGACTACTTGATTTTGCCACTTGTTTCTGCTTTGTATGTTTCATTTGGGGTTTTATGTCTCTTCGGATGATGTATTGGTCAAACTGTCCTGGCGGGGTAATTAGCGACCAAGATACTGTTTACGCTGCAAACAGTGCAAGCTGCGCAGCATCCTGCAGAAGTTTTTGCAAAGCTTAGGTGGATGGAAATTGTGTGGGTGAATCTAGTACCTGACGATACCAAGTATGCTTGGGCTCATAAAGTAGTTCTGGTTGTGCATCATTATTTATGGTATCTATCATCACTTAACCCTGCTCTGAAACTTTGGTTTGAGCAAACAAATACTAGTGTGGCGAGAAATGCGTCCAATATAGCACAATCTTTATTGTCCCACACGCTGGTTACTATGCTACACGCGCGATCGCGTTTATGAGTCATCATTCCGGACCACAAGACCCCGATTTTCGCTCACAGGTCGTGCTCACTTCGACCAGGTTTGTGTGTCCGACACCTGTTGTCAGGGCGTTTATCACCTACCATTCATCGTCCGCTGGACCGACCTCGTTGGTCGATGGCTTGTCCGATCGCTCGTGCTGTTCCCGATCTGTTTGCAGTGGGCTTTTAAAAGTATCACGCTGCACCGTGGATGTATTCCGCCGAGAGTTGGAGCACCCGCACCTCCGGTTTGACAATCCACCACAATAGTATTTATTGTGAAGATTTTTTAACGCAGTCTAAGTGATTTATTTCTCCCTAATTCATTTGATGTGGGCACTTGTTCAATATACATAGAAAACTACAAAACGGTCGGATGGGTTACCCGAAGCAAATATAAAGCTTCGTTACAGTATTCGTTTACGGATTAGTTGGATATTGATAACGGGAGTCACTGGTGTGAAGGAAGTTCTTCTGCAAGCTGTCGTCCAAATGAGGCACACTGCGGGATTCTGAAAATAAAAAAGCTAATCGCCTCAGCTGAGAACTAACGATACACGAGTAACGCCAGTTCTCACCTTCCAGACAAAAATGTCGACAACGACTTCATCTCTCTTTATCATTGGTAACAAAAACCGGAATTTGAATGCTCCATGCAACGTTATCTCTGAAGTAGCAAACAGTGGATTTGAAATGTAGACGGATTAATCAGAGTTCACCTGAGACATCGAAACAGAAGGATCACAGTTAAAAAACAGAGAGGAGGAAGTCACTCGTGCATTTTTCCTAATTTGATTTCCGCCTCCAGAGAGAACAGTGAGTACCTCATATGCGACTGTTGAACTGGGATTATTTTAAACATAGTTTTGACCATTTGTCTACATGTAAAATTATTTACTGCCTAACATTCATCAGTTTGAATTTCTACCTAACAGGGGAAATATAGAATGCGTCCTGACGAAGGTGCGGAAAGAAATACCGATCTTCTCGCTGTTTCGATCACTGAAAGTGTGAGAAAATAATCGATGATACGATTGCGATAAACGTTGGAACTACACGTGGGAACGTGTAAACCGTTTCTTGTTGTTCAAGTTTTTAGGTGCCTGAAACGTAGAGCTGTGGGAGGACGTGAAGCGTGAATAGTATAATTGACCTCATTTTTATTTGGGGTCGTTTTCTTGTCCGTGGCGCATCATGATAGAACATCAGTTGTTGACAATAATGATAGCAAGTTACACAGTAGATTCAACCCGTACTAATATGACCAACCTTCTCTAATTTTTTCGTGGGTGTCAACCCTTTAGATATCACCGATTCGTCTATTATTTCAAGACATGTCAGTTAGAATCATTAACGGCTGATGCTCTAGTGACTGGGTGATGACAAGGTGAACCTCACTGTCACAATTATGTCCACCTAACCAAAAAAATGTATCCGTTGGTTGCTTCTTATTTGCAAAGGTTGCTTAATACGTCAATTCAAGAGCCCATGTAATTACCATTGTATTGTATTCAAAGTATAACGATGATTGAAAGATCATTACACCGTTCGAATTCGGAAATTCACGGGTTTTAGGAGAATTGATTAATAAAGTGTGAGGAACCCAAAACGAGGGTTTTGTACATGGAACCAACCAGTTGAAAGCTGAGGGCAAATACATGAGTGAAGTTCAAATTGGAAGACGTAGGAATGGATTAGAATGATAGGCCGATTTCTGTGAAGCTTATTAGGTGAATGTAAAATCTCAAAGGTCTAGCCATTTTAGTGAAGAAAGGCTTTTTCAACCATTCCGCCATGGCTCACTTTCTTCATTTTGTAAAATACAAATTCTTTGAAAATAAATGTAAAGTAGTAGTGTACAAAGTTAAGTGAATGCTCTTCGGAAGAATTCAGTCTCTCAGGCTGCTCGTATGTTGGCAAAACGAATACACTTTTCAACGTCAAAACAAATGAGAATGTTCGAGGAATAGGATCGTAAGATGACCTGAAATTACCAATCGTTTTGAGAGGAACATTTGCGTGCAAATTGATGTGGTACCTCTGAATTTTAATTCGCGCAGAATTCTCCCAGCCTATCGACATCATTTAGTGTCGAAGAAGTTCTGAAGTTTGCAACAGTACGTTGCGCAAAAACAACATACAATTGGTGGAGTTTTATCATTGTAGATTTTCCTTTTGGCCTACATCGTAAGACTAAGCGGTATCAGATAAACTTGCCACATGCATCTGTGGAGGCAACGTATAAATCATTCTTTTATTATCAGCAGAAGTTCATTATATACGATCGCAAGAATACCGTAGCATTCAATCAGATACTGTGGACAGAAATTTTCGACAGTCTTCTGCTCAGTCGGAGAACTGGTGGAAACTTCAAACACACGGTTAACGTACTAATCATGATGTTTCAAATAACTTCACCCTGGTAAATAATGGTTAGTTTTCGATAAATAGTGTCATTATTTGAAATGTGATGGCCCGTAGCACCTAACCTAAAGGGTGTTAGTTACCGTGATCATTGCCGCTACGGGAAAACGATGACCATTATCCGGTATTCAACACTGCTCAACAGAGAAACCTCTGAGGAGGAGCCGTCTTGCAAGTTCCCCTGGTCAACTTGCTTTTAACTGTCTGTACTAAGTAGCTTTCTTGAGAACTTCAATTTAATCCGCCATTGTGAGTTCAAAACATTAATAAATATGGAGATGAAGTCAGCATAATTCAAAACAATATTTCCCGTGGGGAAAGATTTTCATAAGGTAGTTTGTTCAATTCACTTCAGAAATCCGTTTCAGATTGCGTGGGGGTTCTCAGAATTCCCTAGAAAATCACTTTCTATTTGAAAGAGATGTGAACACAAAAGTAAGCGTGCATCACCATATTTACATCGTCTGTGTGTAATCGTATGGTCCGGACATATAGGTCAGAACTTCCATCAGGAATACCTCCATCAAAACAAGCTAACGGTCTCTTCAACAATTAACAGCTCAACTGCCAGATGGATACGCCGACAATAATTTGAATCGCATGACTTTTGTATGAGTACGTGATAGTTAATGTCAGTTAGTAACACTCGACAGTAGAAAAACAACTACAGGTATGTAGCAACATCCGTGTGTCGATAAAACTATTCGCAAGCTTGTGAACAGTTAAAAAGTTCGTGTTAAACAAAATATGAGGTTTTTACTAGAAATTTCCTGTCCCGGTAGCATCATACAGAAGTTTGCTAAAAATTTAACAACCACTGACAATTTATCGACAGTTCTGGTTAATATAGATTAAACATTACACAAAATTTATCGTAACATTCCTAGGTTAATAGACTGTTTAAATGACCTGTTTTTCAGGGGCACTTGATTACTACGCAACTCGTGAAAGAGTTTGTCAAAAGTTCACAGTTTACCACATTCTGACGAAAAGTAGTAAGGAATGGCTACGGAATGTTCGTTCTCAAACTTTGATGCTTTGACTGGGAAAATTTTTGTGAACTTTATGTTGAGCGAGCACTTAGAAACCAAATAAAAAAATGAGATTTTATTGACAGTCGAAGTTTTTGTTAAAGATTTATAAAAACGCGCACTTTTTTGCGGATTTTGACTGCGTATCACAGATGAATGTGTGTTGTGTCAATTGGTATGACACAAATTTAACAAGTAACCGGTAAAAACTGAAATATTCACAGGTAGTGCAGCGATGTGTCTGCACCAGCTGTATCCAAAACAACGGTTAATCCGATCGTGATTTCGAACCCCTCCCTCTCATTCCATTCAGTGATACTATAGATTGTAAGTTACGTTAGCTGCCTTTCTGTGATTTGGTATCACTAAAACTGTGTAGTCCTACGTATTCGTAGACCTGGTACGGAATTACTTGTCAAGTCAAAGCCCTTGTTTCGACCGGTAGGAACAACTATACTTGGATGACACTCCTGCATGAAGCTTGTTTTATCCCGACAAGGACCTGATTTACTTAAAACCACCGCATTTAAAAATAAGTAGATAACTTGCTAATGTGCATATGGTCTGACATGTACAGTGTTTCAATTATGGTTTGTAATTTTGGATGGTGGAAATACACCAGAAGTTCAAACTTTATCGCCAAAAATTCAAACGTTTGTGCAATATATCGAGCAGATTGGAGTTACCAATTCGAAAATTCGATAACCACAATCAGGGCACGCACGCTAAGCTAACTGAGTACCGTATTAGACAAAAAGAACAATTCCCAATCCATACTATTCGTTTCCGGCTTTAGAGTCACTTTCTATCCACTTTAAAGAATAAGGATTACAGCGACTTGCTGTTTTACACCTCAAATGAAGTATTTTGAAAGTACTCCCAGTAATATTGCAGCTTGTTATCGATGAGTCGTTGAAAAATAATTAATCAGCGAAAATGTTATTTTGCTCTGGCTTACACGCGATATTAGGTCGGTGACCCTGTGCGCATTGTTCTGCCCTTAACGGTCTCAGCCTACATTTTGATAATAAACGGAAGAAACTGATTTTCATGATACTGAGCGTCGGATGCGAGTTTTGTTTCGTCTTATTCGGCTCACAAGCAAGTAACCAACAGGAGAAATTTATATCACTCACTCACAAACAGACTTAGCAAAACTGGACTATAACACCAGTTCTATTACCTAGGTTCACCCAAATAACCCTGTTGATCAGAGCTGACCTGACAGGCTTAGTAGATTGGCTGCAATCTCTTGAGACGGAAGTACGACGACTTTTTTTCACCTACAGTAAACTCAACAGAACTTCAAGCTTTTATCTCCAACCTGTAGGTTCGCTGAGAACTAGGTGAAATGAGCTATAATCAGGATAAGGTTATCCACTATCGATATTTTGAATTTTGTTCGAGATTGATGAGAAACTCCTACTTGCAGAAAACCCCTTTAACAATCGGTGATTAAGTTTACTGGAAACAAACACCTGTGACTCAGTAATTTCTTCTGAGCGAGTGCCTCACTTATAATTATTAAAGTAATCACGGCAGACGGAACATAATTGAACTGATTTTGTGACAGGAAGCCTAAACACAGTGCTCTGAGGTCACGATACGCTGCTAATATCAGCTGTCTCAGGCCTGAAATTCAGTTTTTCCATCTAAGGATCCACCTCAACTGAATGGGCAATATTGTATTCATCCACAAGTAGCCAATAACCAACGTCTTGGAAACCATTTCCATGTGTCAGTCAATTCCAGATCAAATATAATCATTCTGGAGGTTCACCTAACGCAGAGTTTCTTGAGGAGTCATCCAAGACAGGAATTAGCAATTGTTGTATTCGATATCTCGGTCTTCGCTTTGTAGTTAACAACGTGGTTCCCCAGTTTCATGCAAATCATTTCTCTGGTCTAAACGGCATCGTAACTTCAGAAACCACGATTTCCAGGTGTCTGCCTTGGTGACTAAAACAGCTTTTTACATCTTAGTTTTTAAAGGAACGTCCCAGTTTGGCTGCTGGTGCATACAGTGTCGCTCACAATTGACGTGGTGGAATGGTTGCTGGCCAATAGGCACGAGTCTTCAAAATGTAGAAGCAGTCGTAGATTAATTCTTTCCGGAACGTGAGTAACGATACCGTTTTCTCTGAAAACTGGTCATCCGTTATTCAGCCGGGTCACCACTCAAAACCACATGCTGTTAAGTGTTACCTAACTGCAATACAACATTCCTGATACTTGTTTCACTAGTGTTTATAGCCGGAAGAGTACGCAACTATTATGACTGAGGCGATTTGGGGAGTAGCGAAAGATCTATCAGATTTTGTTTAATTCCGATCAGTGTTGATTAACACGTGACTTGAAACTCCAAGTTGCTAAATTCATTCAACGATTGTCTCAGTTCCTTTCGAAGAGGCTGATCACTTCTTTGCCAGCCTTTGGCAGTAAACCAGATTTTCATCTGGCTAGAATAAAGTAGACCATACTAATTATGGCGAGCTAACCACGCTCAGTACACTGAAGAAGATGCACAGCAATTATCGAAGACGAGGTGCACAAGAATGAGTCGTTAAACATTTTACGGGGAATTTTTCCGATATCACTATTTTACTTCTTGAGCCTGTGGTTATGGATTATAGGAGAATCACCCGCGTTTCTTTAGCTTCAGTACCTGTTAAAATAATGTATATCGAAGATGGCGTCGACGGAGCTGTAGTGATCGTAATCCTGCCACCAAACTCTACGACAAAGTTTCAGTTAGTTGTCAACGTTTCCAGTTATTTAGCTAGCGAACCCAAAAACAGCTGGAACCCCCACCTTGTGCTGATTGACGAGATTTCCGTGGTATTCTTTGAAGAGATTCATAAGTTTTTGTTAGGCATCATTATTTTGTGGGCTTTCAAATGCATCGGCAAATGAAGAGTGGTGATTACCGAAATACATTGTGACAACCGATGTTATGGGCCAATTAGTTGCTTTGTATTACAAGTTGCATGCGGGTGAACATAAGGCAGAAACGAAATGAGTACAGTCAGTGAGATTGGTTTGTTTTAGTGTTCGTTAAATTATAGTATGAAGGGTATTGGAACTACATTAACGTTTAAGATTGTCCGGTAAGGCAAAAAGATCATCCAACCCAACCGTTGATCCAAATCTATTTGAGTAATGTAAGTTTTACTTAAGTTTGAAGTATTTTTGCAGTCTGTTCAACTGTGATGGTCTTTTGACTACAAATTTAAATACCGATTTCTCACAAGTTGTTCTGTAGCCATAAACTGCGATACACTTGTCGGTGAACTAACTTGTGAGTGCGGTGGGTGACAATCGGTATTCTACATCTTACAAATTGTTGTTGAAAAGAGGTAAGTGGAAACTGTGGAATAAATTGTTTGTGACCTAAATTTGAACAAAAATAATTGTTGAACTGTTCCATGTTTCCGTAACGACCATTGTTTTCCGATTATACCGGTACAGTACAGTGGAAAGAAAATCCGCGTCAAGAAGATCGTTGAGAGGCCTCGTTTGCGAATCTTTAATCGTATCAGTTATACTAACAATACAAAATGATGAATTACACTAAGGTTTCAATGTATTCTTATGATGTTCAGCGACACTCATCTTACAGCTTTATTTTTAGTTGATATATACCATTTATTCGTAAAGATCACTTAGGAAAAATATAGCCAGGAGTTTTAGCAAACAGCGGTAAATTTTGTTTACTGATCAAAGCTGGGATGTTTTACAAACATCTTTCTGACGTCGGTGAATTGTTAGCGAACTATCAGCGGAGAAGAATGGATTCATGTTCTTTGGATAATTTTTGAGAGAATATGTTTCTTAACGACACAATCAGATATGATTTTGAACGGTAGTGCAAAAGATTTGTAGACAATTTGCTAATGGATATTAACGGGAGGAACATTTCAAACGTTCTACCGACGGTCGGGATGTAATGTAATACCGGCTTTTTCATCCTGATATTGAATCAAAACAATGGTTTCAGGGCGGTCCAAAGCTTTTCCTGCGGGAATTGTTTGAACTTGAACCAGAATAAACTTGTGTCACTTTTATCATCGTTACTTTTGTGAATGTCGATTTCTTTCCATAAATGGAGCCGGTTTCAAAATTTCTTTTGACAAGGTTTTCACTTCAAAATACCTGAATATTTTTATGAATCTGTTTTGGTAGCTCTTCTTTATGATATGAGGCTGAAATATTTTTCAATCGTTTAAATCATCTGCTTACTGAAACTTCAAATTTTTTGTAAAAATATTTGTTCTGCTTAACTGATCAGGTCATCAGTAATTTCATGCATCTCGGTGTGCAGCATTTCAGCTTTCCACCTGCTCATTTCTTCAGCAAATGAAAGTAAACTATCGCACTCGGCCTAAATTGAAAATATCAATAAGCAAAACTAAATTAATGGACAGCTTATTGACCGGCTACAACGAATTGCAATTAAAAAACTGCTAATCCACCGTCTTGATTAAATCTGGAATAAGAAATGCAGGATTGTTTAGAAGTCCAGCCTACTACTGGATAATAAACCAAGAACAAGTCCACCTCAGAAGAATCAAGTGCTCCTATGTGTGATTAATGGAAAGTTCAGGATTACGCTCAGAGATATTCCGCTTAAAACGTCAAATTACGTCTAACAGATATCAAGCTGATAAACGCCAGCAGAGCTAATGACTATGGTCTGGGTTTCACACATGTTATTCTTTAATATTAGTAGACCATCAGAGTCATTTAACAAAAAAATGAACATGGGCACTTATTTCGACTTAAACATGTATTGCATAAAAAATTCGTTAGCCGGTAGGTAAGAAGGTATGGTATAATTCTTTCGACGAGCTTACTTTATATCGAGTAAAACGGTTAGGACATGCAATTCAGAACTAAACCTGGTAAGCCAGCCTAGTTTTCGAAGTCCAGGAAGCCAGTTAGTGCACGTTGCAGACGCAGGCTAACATTTTGAACACAATGCCTGCACAAAGCTACAGACGACTTTAATGGAAATCCTTCGAAGAGAGCAGTGAGTGTGAGACGAAATTTGTGTTCAAATGTTAAAGTAATAATCACTTCCAGTACGCGGGAAATTCTCATCTGCCATGTTGTTTATTCAGATGATTTGTGCCATTATTCTCCTTTGCCAACATGTGACTAATCTGAAGTTCTTTTGCACTGCGTGACACACTGTATCGTGGCGAATTAGTTGCTTATTTCAGACAGCACAATTTATAGTTTGCTTACGTGCCCCTTAGTTTACAGAACCATATTACGAGTTGTTAATTGTTACCTAACATTTCAACCGTTTTTTCCAAAAGTTATGCCTTAGTATCATAGCAATTGATCATTTATTACTTACTGCGCAAAAAAATTTGCAATGTACCTTCTTTTCGACAAGACAACTCATTGTAGCAACTCGTATGGCAGTTCTGCTGCAAGTCCTTGGCAATTTCCAGAAGTTACTTATCATTGTGTGCTACCTGGTAAACTATCCAGATGTAACGGAAAGGCAACGGCCTTTCCGTTACAAATGAGAATCTATTAAACACCCATTCACTTTTCCTTTAAAATTATGTACACGAATCGCCTTCAGCTCACTGCCAAATAACCGAATCTTAGAATTGAATTAACCTTTTAAATTCAATCGACCAGCCAATGCAAATCCAACGGTGCTTCGAACGTACACTTGATTCAGGTTGTCTGTTATTCTGCACGTTCAGTTGAGTTCACGTAACTGCTTTGTATAGTCTAAAGAAATTCCAAGAATTTTCCGCACAAGTTTGCTATTAAAGTATTGTAGGATGTCCCACATTTTCGGCGCTATTTTTTAAAGTAGGGAAGCCACAACAATCTCTTCTGTTTCTTGCTTTCAACTTGGTTGACGTAAGTTGTTTCACCCTCTAATGTCTACAAACTCTACTTTTATACGTTCTGGCAGTTCAGTCTATTTTAACTGTATTGAATGGAACAAGCGTTTCTTGTTTTTTTTTGGCTGAAGTAGTATTTCGGTCATGTATGCATAACTATCAGATGGTTCAGATTTCTATAATGACTGTTCAAACTTATTGACCATTTATTTATAGTTTGCATTCTTTCTCGAACTTGTACGCTAGTTCGTAGAATGAACACCGGAAGGACAATTATTTCTAAAGCTCTGATAATTCTTGTTATCACACCTATACTCCATTCATTTGAAAACAGTTTTAAATTGGTTGAAATTGTGTGACACGGGGTACCTGATGCAAAATTGTCGTGAGTAATTGTTTAACAAACTTTCGTGGTAAACAGTGAATTCTGGTTACATTTTTGTCTAACTGTTAGGGTTACGGGCGTGATTAAAAAATTACACTGCCCGAACAATGAACAAACAGATGCTTACTAGGTTGAAACAATATTCGTGAGACATAACGCTATTCTGCGTAGCATGATTACTAACTACTCAAATGCTCACCAAGGCATTTAACGTTTTAAGTGAAAGGGGAGCTTATTTGGAAGGCAAATAGTCCAAATAAAAGGGCACTTTTATGGATTAGGATACTGCAAAAAGATTAGCGTGCGCGCATTAAAAACACCACTTATTGGCCTTTCTTTCAAAATATGCTCGTTTTGTTGGCATTCAACCACTGTCGTACAGCTCTGTTTTCTGAAAGGTATCCAACCATAAATTACTTTCTTTACATCTTATCATGTTTATAATTTATCACTTTCTTTCAACTAAGGTTGAATCTGAACTTATCGTGACGAATAATTAGTGAATTTTCGAAATTTACAGGGGAAAGTAATTTTATCAACTTGCCATGCAGTGGATAATCGTGCTATTCATGCTGTGACCAAGATTTGGACCAACTTCTACCGGAAGACTTTCAAGATATCCACCCATGGATATCGCGCTTGTTATCATCCAGTATGAATGCACATCACCATTGTAATAGTAGGTCTTTGAGGCAAACTTGTTCACGTCCCCCGCAAATTTACGCGGTGTTTTCAACTTGAATTTAGACAGAAATTCTGTTGCGCTTGAAGACAAAGGTCGTAGATTACATAGTGTCATGGAAGGAAACGGCGATAGTGTATCGCGGAGTACTTGCGGTGGATGAATTACGTTGTACTCCAAATATTGCCGTGTTAAGAAAAACATGCAGGCAAACAAACCCACAAACAGAAAAATAACTGAACAAAGCCATACTGTTTGGAACGGCTTGCTTCGGGCGTTCACAATCCTTGTAATCCCCCTGATAGTAGTTGTTTGGCAGAAAATGATGAATTCATTCTTGAGCTTTGCTGTAATCTTGCTTTCTCGCCGACCGTCTTTATTGTTCTCGAATGAACCTGGAGTAGTCATTTATGGTTTTCTTCGGAAAATCTATTCCGAGAACTACTGTCAATAGTTGCATTTTTAATATTTTATTTGTCTTCTAATCCCTCCGTTTCCTACATCTGATTGGCTCAGTTTTGCTAAGGTATAAAATTTTTGTAGAAATAATTCGCCAATCAGGATAAAGTGACTTATCAAAGAATTTTGACAGTCCAACGAAATGGTGTCTGACTACTGAGTAAGAAGTGGGACCTGCATGCTATCAATCAGCTTAAAAGCAATGTTATATTTTTTAACATGGGACAAACAGTGCTCGCTTATGTCTATCCAAACGAACTGTTAGAGGATGGATTCACGGAAAGACTTGGCAAGAAAACTAGGTTACATAAGTTGGTGACCTGCTATAACTGATCCGCAACTAAGCGATCATCGGCAGTTAATTCAGATCAAAGTAATCAAGACTGCTAGTAGTTACGTCCCTGTAAAGCAGCCTGATGACCTGTTCAGTTAAACTGGACGGTTTGATGGTCACATTGATAGTCACTTATACAGGTTTGACAAACCAGTCTCATTATCTGTCAGGTTGGGGGTTAAAGAAAATCAGCAACTTTTTCCGAAATAATTGTCACTTTTAGTACCCTGTCACCCACCAGCTGTCTTACGATATGGGATTTTGAGTTGAAGGCTTTGGCTGAGAATCCCAATCTCCCTCCTCTTTTGGTCTTGGCGTCCTAACAGTTTCTAAGTCCACATATAACCACGAATGTTCAGAACACCAATAATTGCATACTGCATTGACCTTCTCGCAGTATAAACTGCCACATACAGCTGGGTTGACAGACGAAAGCATGCTGCTACTGACTCATACCCCACTGTTCTACCAAATTTGGCTCCCAGGCTTCACTCCAAACTTATCTCCACTAATTACTCTGCAGGTTGCAAACTAGATATAACTAATCGTAGTGACACTGATCCGGTAGGCTTCATTTCTTACCATTCACCTTCAAGTCTCTCGTCTCTTTTTGAGATCTAGAATACAAATTATTATAAGTGCCTTCAACGTTCGCACGCTAAAACGGTTAGGTCGGCAGGCCAATCTCGTACGAACGTTAGACTTGTTGAATCTCGAAGTATGCTTTATCTCGGAGACCAGAACCCAGGACAGTGTATGGAACTAACAGCGTCCGTATTGCCTACCCGATATTGGTTATACACTTCGAGTGACCCCACGGCCGCCGTTACCATTCAGGTTGGGATTGGTACAGTCCTCAGCACGACGGCCGCTGACGCATTGTTAGATTAAATTCCTGTTAATAGTAGGTCGTGTTGTCCACTTGGCGGGTTCGATTGAGGCCAGGTGTAGACGAAAGACTCTCGAAAATCTGTTCAAGGTATCTGCTTACCCTCCTACTGACTGTAGTGATGTCAGCATCAAGGACGCATTTTATTCGGATTTGACCGCTCTCCTTCAGTCGACGCGTGGTTCTCATGTAGTCATTCTGGCTGGGGATGTGTGTCCAGGTCGGCTACCTTGGTGAAACCGAGTCTGGTCTAGGTGGCAGGTTTGAGATAGCGTTACATCGGTGAGGTAATGTGCAGGTGTGCGCTGAGCATAAACTAACTTTATCCAGCGCCATACTTAGGCATCATGCATATCACTGTTATACTTAGCGCCCTCCTCACCCTAGTCTGACATGGTTTCAGATGGACAAAGTAGCCGTTATTTATAGATAGCAGGGCTCTATTCAGGACCGTCGTTCTTATCCAGATCAAGTGTAGATACATTGTTATTACGTTCATACTTTGGTGAACAACGACCCCTTCGACAGCAACGGTTGGTTGTTGAGAAGCTGGCGATGTCGCTAGTGGAACGAGAGTACCAAACCGGTTTAGAAGGCAGACTTGGCACTTCTCACTCGTAAGATTCTGACAGCAGGTGGACCCAGGTCCTATTGACTATTCATGAGACAGGTACTTCAGCATGTGGCACGGTAGTTTCTGAGGTGAACAAACATCGGGTTCCAGAAAAATCCTCAGAGTCAGATGGCGGGCAAAAAATTCCTCCCGAGAGTTTATATAATAAGTTTGGTAGAGGTATTCGTAGGAAGGTGGAACGTAAGCTAAAAGCTAATCGTGAGGCTTGGTCAACAGAAAAATTGAAGGAACACCGGTGTACTGTCTAAGCTAATCCGTACTCCCATTTCCAGGGGACTGTTTTTAAAGCAGTTGGCGAAGCAAATGGCACACTCATCCATAATAAGTTCAGGCGGTTAGAAAGCTTGGCGGGTTACGTTGAGGGTCAGTTCTGCTGGGCTCCTTCTTCTAATATGTTGCCGCCACAAAATTGCAATGCAGCACCGTGGATGTTAGATTAAGGACCACCTATTAAAACTAAGTTCCGTAGTTTTATTCCAACTCTTAAATATAACGGTGTTGTTGGTCCACATGATTTCGCGCTGAAACCTTCCAAAGAAGATGAAGAAACGCTGGTATAAGTTTTGGCTCAGTCACTTGTGTAGATTGCGTACAATATTGCTGTATGCTGGGGTCACTCGATAGTAGTTCTCATATTCGGCAAGGGATTTTTCGATTCTTGCACAAACCACAGGGGAAAAAGCGTGATCCTAGTCAAAACTATTGTCCTGGCATTATAATTCCATCATACTTCATCGACTCACTACAGTTCGGGAAGCAAACTTTAGGGAAGAACAGGCAAGGTTCCACCTTGCAAGAAAATATATTGATCACATTTTTACTTTTTGTCAAACTCCGG
Source organism: Paragonimus westermani (assembly GCA_008508345.1). Lineage (NCBI taxonomy): Eukaryota > Metazoa > Platyhelminthes > Trematoda > Plagiorchiida > Troglotrematidae > Paragonimus > Paragonimus westermani. Next base: position 38,782 of record QNGE01001369.1, on the reverse strand, counting down.
AGCAGCGTCATGTCTACTGTCAACCAACAGTCGCCATATTTTTGGACTATAAAGGTGCGTTCTATTTGGTGGATGGATCTACTCAATTGGGGTTACCATCGTCTGCTTGTCTAGAATGAAACATCTCGCGTCAGACCTCAAACCATCACTTAACCCGAAGTGTAATCTACAGAGAGATACTGTAACCTTTGGACTACCTATCATGTGATATACACAAGGTGAACTTCTTCATACTTTTTGTCGACCTGTATCTATATGTTGTAAGGTTTCCCTCAATTTTTGTTAGTATCCGTGTAACTGGTTGTCGGAAATCTGAATATTATTAAGTGACTGACTGTGGGTTGCTTGTGGTTTACTTGTGGTAAGCTGACCGGTACAGTATAGCGGTCGTTTAATCGACCATTACTTCAAAGTGTTCCGTCTGTGACAGAAAGCTCCGCAAAAGCGGTAAGATTCTCACCTTGTGTGAGCTGCCAGCCCACTCTTTTTTTGGACTGATTCCTCCTCGGGGCTAGAAGTTCTCGAAAGAGAACCTGACTGGTAACTGCTTAACATGTATGGTTGTCATGACTCCAAAAGAGAGCCAGTTCACGCTACAGAGCCTGTTACTCAGTAAGCGTCACATCTGTCGTCTAATTGTATATGCGCCGCATATGCTATCTGCCATTACAGAGCCTGCGAACGCAATCCCTGATAAGGGAGGAGCTTCAGGGTCACATAAAGCGGGTCAAAGAATATCGCTGCAGCAGCGGGTTGGTCTGATCGACGTTGGTGATACGAAGCGGAGACCGCAGGTAATTTGACAATATCTGGCACGCCTGCTGACTCCGAAGCTCATTTTGCTGGCCGAAATAGTAGCGTACCATCTGTTAGTCAATGTTACAATGTCTCTTCAAGGTGGTAATGCAAGGCGGGCTATTCGAGCATGTTCAAGACCATACAAGGTTGAGGGTGGGACAAGCGCCGTCTTGCCTCAATTTAATTTTGCCACTGAGGCTGGCATGATATAAGTACCTCAAATTTCACAACCCTACTTGGCCATGGCGATGGCGAAATAATTCAGCTCAGCTATCTGCACGAAGCCGGGGAATATCCCCCTCAAAATCCGAATCGAATGGTCCATCACAATGCAAATTCCGTGGAGACAGATACACAAGATATGAAGATTGAATGACCTGACTCATTCACTACACTCAACATAGATGATCACTGGCAACTCACCGTCATGCGAATTTCCAAAGTCGTCAACAACCGTGTTCCAGCAAGGTGTCCCCGGCCAACTAGAAAGATTGAAGGCTCATGCAGTAGAACAAAACGTTTGACTACACTGGCATATTCTGCGTGGAACAGACACAAATGTGAACAAAATGACATTGCGTTTGTCAAATGTGTCATCTGGTGTAATGGTACTACGACCGAGTCAAATGCGATTTTGTCCGAAATCAGGTGGTAAATCCTAAGCTCTTCCACAACAAACTGGTAGCCTACACAAAGAGTGACGTTGATGTTTGGCAACTGCAAACCTCTGGTGGATTTGCCAATACAGGTGCAGAGTCTGAGTAAAGTGCAAGTAAATGTGCACAGCTGCAAGCCACGAACGAGATTTGGGTGCATAGGCAGAAAGTTGAAAGACTTACCACAATGTGTCATAAGTGTCATAAGTCAGAGTCAAGTTAGAGAACCTAATAACTGACAAGGCTACTAACTGACAGACTTGATCTGCACTGTCGCCTTGCAATGATGCGCCACGGAATTAGCAGAACCATTTACAACACCTAAAGGAAACAGTTCGCGTTCATACTTGTCCTCAAAGGTTGGTACAGAGACGGCTCGGCAAACTATCGACCAACAGCGTTGTTTTCAGTGGTCTCTAAAGTGATGGAGAGCTTACAAGATGACTTGCTCCGGGCTACGGTTGAAGACCTCGAACTCATCATCGAAGAGCACCATGGTTTTACTAGGGAATACTCGTACGCCAAGAATCTGCTGATCGCTCGTGGTGTTTGCACGAAGGCTGCAGACCCAGGATCAGCTAGAGACAGGATGTGTCTTGACCTTTCCAAAGAATTCGACACGGTTGACCATTCCATCTTGCGGCGGAAGCTGACTGGTTATGGTTTTGATGAACGCTTACTCACGTGGCCCAAGTAGTATTCAACTGAATGCAGGCTCAACGTTCAGGTGAACGAACTGGTGTCAGAGTGGGTGCTTTCCAACAGCTGCATTACCCAGTGATCCAGCTCAGGACTCCTGTTATTCGTTCTTCTCGTTATTGAACTGCCCCGCATAGTCAGATCACTGATGTTGCTCTGAGCCAATGACACAAAACTCTGGCGTGTATTCTGATGTATGGAAAATGTGATAACTTCACAGAACGACTTGAACGGTGCAAGCTAGTCTAAACCTGCGAGTCATGGAAACTGACCTGTCATTCAATGTCAACAAGCTAGAAGTCATGCACGATTGTCGTCGAAATTGTCCTGACTATCACCTCGGTAACACAAGATGCTCGATTCAGCATGCGAGAGAGACCTTTGTACTTTAGTGACAGACATCTGTGTCTGCCTGCAGACTCTGTTGCTGTGGCTAAAATGTACAATCTTCCGTGTAACTTCCAGAAAGAATTTCGGAAACTTCCGCGCCGAAATGTTTTTCTGGGTTCGACTCCACAACCTACTCACATCTGGGAAAAAGCGACACAGGTCTGTTGCTCTCATCTTAATGACAATCTGCCAATTCTTGAATGTATTAATTGACAGGCCACTAGGAGAATTATGGGACCCAAGAACACACTCTGACTAGAAGGACTGGCGTGATTAGGTAAATTCTCTGTGGATTTTAAGCACACAAGAAGAGACCCAATTCTTACACTTTACCACACACCCTGGGTTATCCACTGGCGCATCTTCCCGCACCAGATAATGATGAACATTCAAGACGTCACTGTCAGAAATAGAGTAATGGAACAGGCAAGTTATTTTGTGAACAGAAGTGTTTCACAGTTAGGGTTTGTTCACATTGAAAGACATTGTCCCACTCTGTGGGTACGGCCTATTCGGTTGAGAGTTCCAGACTATCACTCGATCTGCATATACGTCAGTGGTAGCTAGCGCTACAAGTTTCTTAACCATTTTACTAGGCCACTTTCACAAGTCATTAAGTGTACGTGTTTGACTGAACCTTGTTTCAGTGTTCGTTAATGGAAAGATTCTAGCCAACAGCTTCAGTGATTTTACTTCCCATTTACTTTCATTTCATTTTTTTACACTTATATAACACCCAGCGTAATTTTTCACTGACCAGTGCAGAGACATGAACACATAAGCGAAGATCCTTCTCCTTACTGTATCAAATTACCAACCTATCTACAACCACTTGCTGATATTTTCAGATACCGCGTCTGATGTACACACCAAGTAACCACACGGTGGTTGGGTGGCAAATATCGGTTTTTCAGTTATCACTCTGTTAGCTAGCAGTGAACCAGAAGATTTTATATCTCATTACTTTGTAGAACATTTCTCTCAGATCGGTTGTGACAGTGGTTCGAGACGTTCATACATGCCCGCTCAGAATCAATCAAGCAGTGGTAGAGCGTTCTGTAATAGAGGCGAAACTGAACCTTGATCGCCTGAAAGCCTACGGTTGGTAACACGGGGATGTTTGTGGCTCACCAAACTGTGGCTGAAATGATAATAGCATTCACATACAGATAATTGGGTCAGTGTTAAAACCGTTTCATATGTTCGGTGAGGATGAATGTATACGTGCATCAAGTTGGCTTTTTATGTCATCACCTACATCAGCTATCTATGAACAAATCAAGCAAGGCCATATTTCTTTGCTTTCATTTCTATTGCTACTTAGATACGGGTGATTTCAGTTTCGTTCTTTGATGCATTTTTCAACCTGGCCGTTATGTTCTGTACGCCGATAAAATTCTATCTAGGTACCATCTTCGGAGAACGCATTCTGCCGGCCTTCAAACGCCGTGCGCGGACAACAGCAGTAGAAGCAAAACAAAACTGCACAGTGGGGTGTACATGTGTTATTCTCCGTGTTACACAATTCTTTGGTTGAATCATACAAAGTGGTTTTAGGTTTAGTCTCAATTGCATTGGTTTGAAATAATATACTTGTTAAAATTTAACTAAAAATCCCGCTTGTAATATCAACAGGCAAGCAACCTCATTCATCATTTTTTAATGGGGTCTTTCGTAGTCATCTTTTTTATTAAAAGAGTTACCTACTGAGAGCGCTTTTTCGAATGTATCACTTATAAGGCATAGTTCGGTTAAGGTACACTATTCACAAGCAATTCTTAGTTTAGTCATCATATACGGACCACCCTTCATGGTTCAGGGTGGTGTTCATTTCATACCAAACCAACTTAAATGGGATCACAAATTTTCAGCATACTGAGTAAAAGTTCTAATAAATTTTATGACGTAAAATCGGGATTCAAGTTTTATCTTTGCGTTCGTCTACTGGACTTAACGGTAAGGTTATTGCATCTCCCTTGTGAGCAGTTGGATAACTTCAACTTCGTTCACCACCTAACATGGTTTTGATTGTCGGTTTCAATCTCCATCGTAAATTTAATACCGTTAAAAATGTTGTTGAGCAGTTTGTGTGTGTCTTCTATCATCGAGCGTTTAATGATTACGAAGGTATCGTCAACATATCGTATCCATAGCTTGGGTTTGATCGTTGGTAGCGCGACAAATCCGGAAATGGCCGAAACCATTGGAGTTCCTTTTATTTGTTCGTAGATTTGGTCGGTAAATTTGAAGTACGTCGACAAACATAGCTCTATGAGATTGCATATGCTTTTCGGTTCCAATGAATCGCTCAGTCGAGGATTTTCTTCTAGCAGCCTTCGTAGTGTTTCTTTGGCTAGAATAAGGTCAATGGACGTGAAGAGTGCCGTGACTTCAAACGAAATGATTGCTCAGTCTTCTTCTATCCTGACGCGTTTCAGTTTGCTTAAGAATTGTACAGCATTGCTGATGGAATATTCTGAGATGGGATATCGTAGCGGTTTGAATAAATCTTCGGCCAAATTTTAGGTCGGTGTGCCCGGTAGAAATATAGTCGGTTGTAGTGGGATACCATCTATGTGTATTTATGGTAGTCCGCAAAATGGTTGCATCATTCGGCTGCATTTTTCAGCGTCCCTGTTTGCTTATCTCATGCTTAGTCTTTAGTTTCTTTAGTGCGATGTTGATTTTATTGGCCACTTGTTTGGTGAGGACAGCATTGAGTAGGCTGTAGGTGGTTGTGTCGTTGAGCAGTTGTTTTGCTTTCTCCACGTAGTCTGCCTCGTCCATGATAACTTTCATCCGTCCCTTATCAGCTGGCAGAATGATAATGCTTCCATCCTTTTTAAGGTTGTTCAATGTTTGTTGTTTGCGTTGAGTAAGGTTATTGGACGGTTTACTGCGGGTCAACACTGGGACGATAGTTTGTCGGATTTGGTGCTGTGCCTCTTCCGGCAAGACGTTAGATTTCATTATGTATTCTAAGTTTGCCAAGTATTCTCTGTTTGGTGCATCCTTTGTGTTGAAATTGAGTCCTCTGATAAGCAACTCTTGCTCATCGTTGAATAGTGGATGATTTGATAAGTTTCTGATCCATGTATAGGCGCTGGATTTGGTATACTCCTCCACCAGTTTTGAGAGTTTTTCTTCAAGTGCTACTCTCTTCTTATTCTTCGTTCTTACCACTCGCTGTCCTTCTAATTTCTGTAGCTGATGTTCGTCTTCGCTTTTAGCCGACACGATGTTCTCGTATTTTCGTAATCGATTGTGGTCATCGGTTATCAACATACGTAACCTCCATCTTCCGTTCCGTCTGGCTATTGCCCAAGCTTGTGGATGACCACTAACAACACGGTTTTGGATTTAGTAATTCATTTGTGTCCGATGCGATGTCAGTGAAGCAGTGGTAGGCACTATTGCAGAGCAGAAGCACAGACCATAGTTCGCATCTCGATCGTACTAGTCGTGGGCACATTCTGGAGTGAGGTTAGTGTCAACTGCTTCCCTTTTGAAAGGGGTGGGTGAGCCGCCTATTTGGATGAGAAGTTTGAAATTAAGCTTGTTCAGTGTTCAACCACTACACTGCTTAAGAATTTTAGGTCTTTTACACAAAATACTGGTTGCATTACTCAAGGTTGCCACATTCAACATGCTGAATTTGGTTCCGTAATGTGTTCAGCCTAGAAAGCTATTCCATTGTGTTTGTTAAACAGAAACCCAAGCTTTGTTCCTAACTCCGTGAAACAAGGCTGAGAAAGCAAGTTTGTTGGTAACCTACTGTTTTCATTATGAATTAACTTTTGTCCAGATCCACCTAATCCACGAAACATTGCAGCATCTCAAAATGACAGTCGGCTGTTCTCTTCTACCTCACTGGAGAACTTGATGTTTTGGCACGCGTGGCTTGAATAAACTAATGAACTGTGAACATAATAACCATAAGTTATCAGACAAAATGTATCGTCTGCGTAACGCATCTAGAAAGAACAGTCGTCCATGAGACGGCTTAGTTCACTTTTCTCCAGTTTGGACATGATTATGTCTGCGGGCAGTGTGTATCGTGGAGAAAACACTAATACTCCGCCACTCTACCTCTAACATTATCCTTCACTTTAAAATAGGATATCTGAGATACATGCTAGTGAGACGTATTTCAGTTTGTTGATGGGCAGGACTTCCGAATTCGAGGTGATTGTTCGCACTGTGATCGCAGTAATGGTCAACATTTTCTCTTAGCTACGTATTTGTGGATATCGTGATTAAGTTTAAGGAAAGCACGTTTTTGTTCATTGAATTTACCACGTCAAAAATACTACACGTTGAATCCAATGAGTCAGTTCTGATTTGTTTGATCCCAGTAGTTTCACCATTCACTGAACTTAGACGTGATACCGAGAATCTTTTATGCCAAGGATCAAGCTGAAGGACACTCCATATTTGTAAACTTTAGAGATGCCTTGTAGATAGGGAACGACAGGCCTGTCGATCTGAAGCGTCTAGTGCAGTCCATATACGCGTTTCAGATCATCGAAACCACCTGCCGGTCGTTTTGAATTCATGAACTACTTCACACTATCCAGGTGCTCATTTAGCAACATGCTTATCACTAGCAACATTTCACATTATACAACAGTTCTGACAGAACTTAAAGAGTGAGAAGGCCGCGGTGATCTTATGGATGAACCACCTTGCTTGTCATAAAACAAAAAATAACCGACAGTGTTCTACTTTGGTTAATCTAATTTTACACTGTTCTGTTTTCGTCCATTTTACTCCTAATTTCAAGTGTTGTTTAATCATACACCGTCCTGTAACTAAATTTCGGCACGTACTGTTCTAATATTTGCTATCTACAATATGCCTGCCTTTGATTACCCCCCCGTGCAAATTTCTACGTCAAAAGTAACTCTGGACATAAGTTGACGTCACCATGTCACTGTATCCAGAACAATATTCATTTGTCACTCTCAGATATACTAAATTTGACAGCTCTTGTTTTGTTCGTCAATTTGTTCGTCAATTTGTTTGGTCAATTTGACACTTCGGGGGATACCCGATTGTGAAAAACCCGGATTATGACTGGATTTTAATCGGGAAACAACATACACAAAAGCGGCAAGAGGTCTACCAGCTGAGCTACGGAGTCACACCGGCAGCTCGAGAACAACTCACTCAGAAGACTTATTTGTTAAAACTGGTTAGGAACGGACAAATTATCTTTCGACTAGAGATCTTACGTTCTGAGAAGTGAGGCATATATTAACTACCACAAATTGGCCTGTGGGTAAATTTTGACCTTATTCGAAGTTTGCCATCCGTTATTCGTTTTTCGAATTACAACCAGTAAATTCTGTTCCGGAAGCTTACGTGAGTCATTTGCCTCATGTACTTCACTTATGCACGAATGCTTCCATTATTGTCAACAGTCGTTATGGAATCACTCTATGTGCATAGAGAATCATTCAAGTAGCCTTCAGATATTCTTCGAAAATATGGAGCGTCTACATGCATATATTCCTACGAATTCTTGTAATGCTCAGAGTTTGACTAGGGTCGTCATTTATATTGGACTTCGCGACCTTAAACGACTGAACTCCTGTTAAATTTTATATACAACCGTACCCATGCTTGCTGTGCATCAAATCGATTCGGTCCTTACTGACCACATTCTGCGGGAAGCGTTGTTACCAGTTTAAACAACATAGTTATTTTGCACTGAAAAGCTAAACCCACAACTTTCGTAAGAGCAGCCATAACAACATAACAGCAACTCTGTTCACTTCGACTCTGTGTCTCGGAGGCACACTATGTTGAAAAGACGTATTACCGGAATCTGAGTACAGCTCCAGTTTTATCTGGGAGCAGCTATTGCGCAAGTTGAGATTACAAGTCGCACAAACTCTGTTTGGCGTTCTGACCGTAAGTGTATAATGCTCTTTTTGTCAGACATCAACTGGGCGGTGGCAGACTTCTGTTAATGGACGGGTTACAGCCTTAGGTAGCTTTAAATGCAGTTCAAGAAGTAGTATTAGCCTCTCAACAGCCAATATGTATGAAACACCTAAAACCGTTGAATCTTCATATAACCCTCGTTCAGAAGTTGAAATCCTGATAACGGAATTTCAAGACAGATCCAGTGGGCTTCTAACCAACCAAATTGAAGTGAAACGAGGCCGGTAAGTTTGTGACTTTCATTCGGATAGACCGTGACAAAACAACTTAGATGAAACAAATGGGAGAAGGCACAATCCTATCTAGAATACAATGAACAAAGTGAGTTGAAATTTACGGAACCTAACAAGTACCTCTCGGTAGTGTTCATTAGGATAAAATTTTCAATAGGGTAAACGCAATCCGTCTGATGTTGAAGTAAGGTCCCCCAAAACTGTACCGTCCCCGAACGTGTCATATCAGTGGATTATTGGGAAATTTTGAGAATAACCCTGCGTTACCTAAGCTACGCATAAAGCTGCAGATGATTAAACGCCAAAAGGAGTTATTGGTACCGTGAATCCCATTGATTTTACCAGCGGAAACAACGTTGCTGCATTCGAAGGTGCTAACTAAGGCCTTAGATACTGTTGTCTACGAACTTATTTTCACGAAAGGACCCCAAAGTGCGAATTATTCAAATAACCTGATTCAGTCAATAAGTTGGTTGGTGTACCGTTGAGATTCAGCTTAGAGCACATTTTTCCTGACCAAGTTAGAACCAATTTACCACTACGGTTCTCTAAATGATCAGTGGCCTCTCAAACTGTCTCTAGCTGTCTTGAGAGAAAGAAGTAACAATATCGGGCCTGTGTAATAAGTCTAAGACACAAATGCTCAGCAGTAAGTACTGATTTAAACATTTTTGTCCTTAAAACGATAATTAACAGCTGTTTTATTCCTTACTAGATTCGTTCTCTCTGATCCGTTGCTCGAATAGCTATCCCAAATCTCATTGTGAAGTGGAAGGATTATGAAAGATATATTGCCATTCGTCTGATAAAGATCGACAGTTTTTTTATTTGGAGATTTGTCGGTTGTTCTGATTTCAGAAAGTGTACATTTTGCTTCAGTAGAACAAATATTCAAACGATCGCCACAGTAGGTCGCCATAATTTACTGACCTCCGACCAGCGAAATGAAGAACTAATCAGTAGATCACTAGATTCCAAATAATTTTAAACCTGGCATGTGGATACTGTACTTACTGCATCCCGTACGCGTCAGTGCCAGCGGCGGACGACTAAATTGACTGTCAGTCACATTCATGGAAGAATTCAGGGTTTAGTCGCGGTGTTCGTTCAGACTGTTTGCAGCAGCCACGCGTCACGTCCACTGAAAAACTGATGGTCAACATGAAAACAAACCAAATCCAAGACTACTCGGAAATATCGCCTTGCAGGTTTAATGAGTTCTGTGATCTCGACCTGTCTCGGAAGTCCTAATCGCGGGGTTATCGATTGGAGTTAAAAGGTAGTAATTGTGTCTCCTTTCGAGACGATCGGGCTGGCTGGAAAATCTATCTGAATGCGAAGGCTGCGATCAAGTGTGAGTGATGGTCAGCTTGAAAAATAGACTGAGGTGACGTTCCACCAGTGTTTTTATCCCTGACACAATTAATTTAGATGAGACCCAACTGTGAAAAGTCAGGGCTTCGGCTGGATTCGAATCAGTGACAGACACAGCATGCCTCAACGCGGCAAGCGCTCTACCAGCTGAGCTACGAAGCCACACCGGGAGCTCGGAAATTTCACTTTTGGGCTCTGTTACCCACCCGTCCTACTGTCTCATATGAAATCCACCAAATGATTCACGGGATCGACTGCCCCGGCAGGATTTCTCAAACAGTTCACGTTGGAATCCACCGTCACTGCTGAGCATGGAAATTGTATTACTAATAAGTAATGTGGCAGATTTATGAATTTGATTTACTAACCAAACTACTTTGTCATTTGTGAGTAGCTAAACATTTTGAAGTGCTTTAGAATGGGTCCGTTCTGATCTACATTGTCCTGCACAGGAAATGCGATTCTTGTTGAAATCACTACTACGAGTTGTGCAGTATCGTTTCGGTCAAACCAGAGCTCACTCTTAGTATATGTTCTAACATGACTCAATCATTTGCTTCCACACGTCATATGTAGTACTTTATCAGAACTGAAAGACATTTCATTTACTCTCATCACCCGCAAACGTAAAACATGCCAGTTATATACATCATATAGAAAATGACACACAGGGACTACACACATACAAGCACACCAATCATTATGTAATCGTGACCCTGGCAACCAGACAGGTTCCTTCAACCACTTCTGTGCACACAACGTCGCTTGGTAAGTTCGAATGAGCAACGCTCCGAAGAAAACTAATAGCTTCGGGTTTCGGTTGCGCAACAATATCTTGGATGAGCTCATTGGGTCAACTTGATGACTTGTGATGACGTGTTCGGCAGCCGATGACGTTGGATTTCGAGTAGTCAGTGCAACAATTTGAGGCTGGTGCGTCATCTGTAGTTCCAACCACTTCGAGATGTGTTTGGCGACTTGCTGTGCTAGTTGTCGGTCTGTTCTGCTTATGTAAATGTCACTGCAATTGCAAGTGAACCGGTACACAACATGGGAGACAGAACACTTTGACAAACTACTTTCGCGATTCATCATCATCATAGCAGCCACGAGCTTGACCATATGTGCTGTGGTTTTGGCCGCCGCTCACCTCAACATTGACGTGGAATGTCCTAAAAAGAATCGTTACTAAGAAGGTCAAAAATACTAAAAGGAAACTAAGCGGAAGATCCAGAAACGGTATGGATACGGATACCTCATTGACTGCAACACACTGCTATCTCGGATAGCGTCTCTCATCAGCGGTTTGACTGATCACGAAGACCTCATCCAGGCAGGCGATACCTGCCCACTTTGCTCAGTGTTGCAGTCAAGGTCTTCATATTTCGTTATCACATTGTTGCTTGACCACCACGTGGTTCTATCCAACTGTTGGTGGCCTCAATATATAATTCCCGGTACGGTAAACGCTCAGTTGTCATATGGAGCACGTGACCCAACCATCGAAAACTGGGCAACGTAATTAGTTGACCAATTGATCACGCACCCTGAGCGTTCCGGAATACGCGCCGGCGAACTGCCACATTGCNGTTCTGCTTATGTAAATGTCACTGCAATTGCAAGTGAACCGGTACACAACATGGGAGACAGAACACTTTGACAAACTACTTTTGCTATTGCGGAGAACTGGTCCCTGATGGTTTGAAATAAGCGCAACTGAGCAGCCGCATACGTTTGAGCCAGATAAGACTTTAATTTGTGCTTTATGTCGTTGGCTAGGTGATCACCGTTGAATGGCAAGAATAGGCAAACATCCTTATTTTGAGCCGTCAGTACAGACTCAGTGGTCTTCTTCACCGTATTATGTGCACCAGTGAATTTGTCGGGGTATCCACTTGTTAGTAAAGTTTGTCTTAACAATTCCTGTTCTGTCTTCAGTGTCCGGAGTACAAATACGTTTGGCTCTATGAAACAGTGTCTTAACTAAACCCTGTTTGTATGCAATAGGAGCAAAACTGGAGAACTGCAGCTACTGACCACCTCAAGTCGGTTTGCGGTGAACTGATCGTTATAAAGTACCATCCGGACGTCCAGTAATGAGTACATGCAAAAAAAATTCGTGTGATATAGATTGGTTGGAGTGAATATTTTTGAGAAAGTTGAAAAACAAGCCAAAATGAACAACGTCACAAAAATAAAATATCACAAACTTATCGTTAATACAATAACAATTCAGCCATATAATCCGGGACTTGCCGCTCACTGATTCCTAAGATAATATCAGTTAGTGTTGGCCCTAACGTAATACCCATAGCAGCACAGTCTATCTGTTTGTATGAAAGTCCCTCAAAAACGAAACTAACGTTTCTGTGTACAATAAAGTAAGATCTTTAAAGTATACAAGCGGAACACCTACATCACAGTTCTGACTCGAGATAAAATCACATGAAAAATCAACTGTCTCACGAAGGGGAACATTTGTAAAAAGGGAATCAACATCTATGGAATACATTAATTGGGCACTCATCAGAGTGTTTTTTAATTTCACAGCTGATTTGAGAGAGTCCTTTAATTAATGTCGGGATAAGACTTTACAGATGGCATCCAAAATGTCCACTAGCCAACAAGCAACTTTATGGTAAGCGGCGTTGTTCATGCAAAAAATCAGACGTAGAAGTGTACCATCTTTGTGTACTTTTGGAGCACCTTTCAAACGATGCCAGTCAGTAAAAGATTAACAAGTTCGTGAGAACTCAACACCGCTGGAGTCCTTAGAGGCTTGTTACTGATTACCGGACAAATTCATTGAGGCACATAATACGGCGAAGAAGAGCACCGACGGCTCCAAAGAAGGATGTTTGACTATTCTTGCCATTCACTGATAGCCACCTAGCCAACGACATAAAGCACAAATTAAAGTCTTATCTGGCTCAAACGTATGCGGCTGCACAGTTGCGCTTATTTCAAACCAGCAGGTGCAACCTTGTCAGACAGGCCAGAGGGGAGCAGTCAGACGAAAAGCAGTTACACTCATAGGATTGTATGTCACACTACTGACCGCACAGGAGTGCTTAGGTAGTGAAGCACGATCCTATGGACATACAGCAGAACAGTTTTTATAGTTGCTGACCGTATCAGGAAGAAGGGGGTTAGAAGAGTTACCCTCAAACAAAGAGCACTCCTATCGCCCAACGGTGGACCGTGGCCGCCGGCGTATTATCCAATACGGTCGAAAAAAATCAAATATTTATCTAAAGCCCGGTGTAGCTTCGAGTACTTCCACTGCGCGCAGCAGTGTTCAGAATCAGACATTACTGTCTCATTCACTGCGCGCTCGGGCTAGGCAAGCCCCTCACTACCGAGTGAGTCAGACTCTCGAGTCACTGGCTCCGGGTAGGGTCCCCCAAGAAAACCCTATATCCTGTTGTCTCGCAGGTCAGACTTTTGAGTCAGATGTTCCGGGCGAGGTCCCTCAAGTCAACCCCCTTCCACGGCATACACGACCAGGAAGTATCAGAAGTTATCGTTCCCTCGACAGTGACATTACTAACCGACCACGACTTTTTCCTACTGTTTTACCCTCTATTTCTTCTGCATTCCATGTGCCTTCCAGCAATAATTTTTTTCTGAGGCCAAGACAACTGGTAAACTTTGGCGCCTTTAATGTCCGCACTCTCGGACAAATCGATCAGCGAGGTGGTCTGGCAAGTACTCTCTCAAGTCTGGAGCTTGATGTGCGTTGTGTGTCGTAGACGCGAGTCTATGATTCTAGCGCAGTTATCCGTTTGAGCTCACCTTTAGATAACTGTCAATTCGAGCGCTTCTGTTTCAGGGTTTCTGGTGACGCCGAAGCTGAATCTCGCGGTCAAGCTGGAGTGGGGATCGCACTGAGTTCCCGAGCAGAGCAATGGTTGCTCGATTGGATCCCAGTGAACAGTCGCTTGTGCGCTGTCAGACTCAATACGTCGGTAAAAGTCTGTCAACGCAAACCAGAAAGGCGTTGTGTATTCATTATATCCGCCAACGCACTGACACACAGCTGTCCGGATGCTCCCAAGGATGCGTTCTATGACGCCCTCGGTGGCATTCTGGGTCAGTCTAAACACTCAGACATCATCATACTAGCGGGCGATTTTAATGCTCATCTTGGTCGTCTTTCTCCGGATGAAAAGCGGCTAGGAGGTATGTTTGGTGTCCGTGCACTACGCACTGACAGTGGCGAAAGACTACTACAGCTGTGCGCATCCCACGGTCTATATATTTCGAGCACTGCATTCCAACACAGGAAGAAGCACTGTGTTACTTGGAGACCTCCGTGTGCTTCTCAGCCGTGGGCACAGTTGGATCATATAGCAGTTGGTTACAGGTAGCGCCACTCTGTTAAAAACTGTCGTGCCTTTTGGAGCAACCACCTGGACTCGGACCATGCCGTTGTGCGTGCCCGTTTCGTTTTGTCATTTGCCCAGAGGACTTACGCTCGTAAATGCAAGGTGTTTAACTAGCATTCAAGCGATGGGGATGTAAAGAACGCTTACCAAAAGGCGTTGATGAAGAAATTGCCCAGTTCGAGTCAGATGAATGACCCTAACGAGCACTGGGAACAAATCGCCGGAGCTATGAAAGCGTGTTGTGAACAGGCACGCTCCGAAGGAGCTGTTCAGTTTCGACAGAACTGAATTTCCGTCACGTCGTTAAATCTTATGAACAAGCGTCGCTCTATCCCACCTGGTTCCGAATACGATGATGACCGTCGAGAACTTAAACGCAAACTGAACATATTGAAGAACATTTCAGTTGGCCTCAACCAGATCATATGGACAAAGGGATTCGCCTGGTCAGCTACTGCATTCCAGACGGTCCACCGTCGGAAGCAGAAGTGGTCTTGGAGCTCAAGTTATTGAAGCGTAATAAGGCTCCTGGAACAGACCTCCTCTCTCCTTCTCTTTTCGAGGGTGGCTGAGTGAGGTTGCTATCAGAACTGACATAACTTCTCCAGACGATCTGGGAGACTGAAGAGGTACCCCGTGATTGGTGCCTATCAACAGTTTTCAAAAAGGGGACCCGAAGCCTGTGACAACTACAGAGGCACCATTTTGGTACCTGTCGCGTCCAAGTTACTCACTGGCCTCATTTCACGTCAGCCCGCCAAGCCCAGAGAGAGTCAGATACGCGAAGAGCAAGAAAGATTCAGGTCGGGTCGGAGGTGCGTTGATCACGTTTTACCTTACGACGGATCTTGGAACATCGGCATTCATGTAAGCAGCCGACTGTAGTGGTCTTTTTGGACTTGAGGACTGCTTTCGATTCAGTTGCTCGTAACGTTCTCTAAAGCTCTCCTTCGCAAGGGGGTACCAGACAAATACGTGATTCTGTTGAGGTCACTGTACGCTCACTCTGCAAGCAAAGTGAGAGTTTATGGACAACTGTCTCGCGCGTTCATCCCTTCTGATGGTGTTCAACATGGGTGTCCGTTTCCCCCTTCCTGATCAATTTCGTCATGGACGATATTCAGGAGTGGATGCTTCGTAAATCCAGTGGGCTTGGTGGTGAGCTTCTTCTTGGCGCCAGATTGACCGATCTGGAGTGCGTGGACGACAGTCTTACTTAGCCCCTCTGCCAAAGGCATGCAGACCATGCTGAACAAGGTGAGTGGCCGGGCTGGTCTGTATGGAATGCGCTTCGCACCATCAAAATGCAAAGTGCTGCTTCATGACTGGGGCATTTCCACCCCTACTTTCTTTATTGCAGGTTATCCACTTGAGATTGTGGGCAGTTTCACATACTTAGGTAGCACTATCTCGTCAGCCTGTAATATTGCTGATGAGATATCAACCAGGATAGCAAAGGCACGAGTTGCCTTTTCCAAACTGCGTCATCTGTGGCGTCGAA
>QNGE01001369.1:9501-21528 GCA_008508345.1 Paragonimus westermani | reverse complement strand
GCGATTGCGCAATAGGACTGTGAATGAAGTGTCGGGGTCAACTACATGACCTGTTGCGATTAGGTGTTTGGCGATGGAAGACGCCGGACTTCTGTTCGAGTTTTGGTATGCTGACCCACCTTGAAACATTGTTTGCACTAGCCACTTGGGAATGTGCTCCGCCTTCCTCTGTCGTAAATTTCGGTCCGTTCTGCCGATGTATGAATCACCGCAACTGCAGGTGAACTGGTAAATAACGTGAGAGGCAGAGTTTTCCGAAGAAGAACGATCGGGGCAGTGGAGGCTCATCCTGCGGGTGAAGAGTAACTAGCGCAATTCCGCCGCGGGATATGTGCGATCAATGACAGATTTCAACTTTCGACTTACGTCAGTAACGTTGTGGTCACCTGTGTAAGGAAGGTTGACAAAAACCTGTTTTTTTTCGGCACTAACTGTGGTTGGGAGGCAGTCACTCGCTCCTTGCAATAAATTTCAATAAATTTGGCCGGGTATCCATTCGTGAACAGAACATTCTTTAAGAGCTCCTCCTCAGACTGTAGGCTGTCGGCCTTGCACAGTTTCCTTGATCGGTGAAAAACAGTTCGTACCAAACTACGTTTGTAAGCCACCGGCGTAAATGAAGAGAACTTTTGGTACTGCCCACTCCATGTGGCTTTTCGATAAACTCAATGTTTCATATTGCCATATGTCTTTCAGTTCTGATGAAGTGGTTAAAGGGAACTCAGTGTTTGATATTTATCATTTTAACAAATGTGAGTTTTATCAATTCGTCACGAGAGCGATGACATATATTTTTGGTAACCTGGTTGGGGAGGCTTGGTTGTTGAACGTTATAGCTGAACCATAATTTCACCAGTCAGCTGGTTTCAGTCGGCCTATCGTTTTACCCACTTGATGGTGGTCACTGTAGCCCTCGCGCCTAATGACTAAACGCATTCTTGTGCAAAACACGGGGCGATGAAATATTTTCGTCCAACGCATGATAAACTGACAAGTGAAATCCTGGGCAATATATCAAGTGTTGTATTCGCGAGTCCTGACATTCTCTGGACCCAAAGCTTGGGTTCCTCTCTTACGCAGCAAGGTTTAAAGACATAATCGCGTGGAAATAAACCTCATGTACTAAGTGAATTCTGGCTGAAATGGCTATGTAAGTTTAGGCTGCTGGCACTGTAAGGAAGTCGTGAACTCAGACTATAAACAGCAGAACTAGGGGTGCCGATGTCATTCGAATTGAACAAGACGAATTTCTATATAAGGTCAAAATTTTCAATTTTCAATATAATAGCCAGGACTGAAATGTCAATAAAAATAATTTCCGTCTAATGCTCACGCGCGCTAAAAAGGCCCGAGGTGAGTATTTTCTGTTCAACCTTGTGAATACACGAAATTTGGGAAAAATTCAGAACGTTCAGCTGACCCAACTTTGTCCGCATAAAGGGCTGGTTGTCAAAGGTGGAGCCGGCAGGAACACTTATTTTCAACCACCGGAAACAGAAAACATCGTAACAGTTCCAGGCGCTGTAAATACACAATGTGATTTAAGAACCGATGCTGGTGTATAGAACGGTAGGGAGAAAAACCGGCTAAAGACATTTTATCTTTGAAACAGTGGCTTTTGGGACTCCACGGAAAATTAACGTTATTTATAAATTCAGTCCTTTACGCACAAGTGAGATAGAAAAATACTTTTTGTCGGATTCGGATATATTTCTCACAGGTTGTTTTTCAGAAATCGTCATTTAACTGGTGCATGTTTTGTCACGCTCTTGAATCCTGGTCATACCAAATTTTCTCACATTTGAAATCCTTATTTTTGACTAGCATTTTGGTGTCCATTCATATCTTCTAGGTCACCCTTTGTAGGACATTCTGGGAGGTCAAATTCCCTACGACTGGCCCTGTCGCGCCCTTCCTCTTGGCCCCGTCCATCTACACGCTTGCCTTCGGTAATCACACAAGCTGTGCCTAAAAGTGCTGATTCCTCCGGCCTACCTCCCTCCGTCATTGAATCTTCCCCATAGTTATCCGTCAATCTCAAACTCTCCACCCGCTCATGAAACTGTAACCAGCTAACCAGTCTGCCGGAGGGCCGGGTATATGAAAGCTTCATGTCTACCTGATTCGGAATTTATTAGTTCCCACGTCCATTAACCATCGGTGTCCATCTTTTTATTAGCAACAAAACGATTGCGGAAAGGGACCATACTTCGGAAATGTGACTTCAAGTGAGATGACAGAGATGTCAACATAGTTCTCTTCTTACGATTCGCATGCAAGAACTCTCTACTAGCTAGCGTTATGTGAGTGGATTCTCCTGTAACTACTTTTCGTTATTTGTTCGCATATTACGCCTGATTTCCGTTGTCAGATTTATCTCATAGCGAAAGCTGTGATCAGTTGTAAGTGGTGTTCTATTCAAGTTAGTCTAATTCAGTCAGCCGTCGTAAGTGTGATGCTACGCATCTGTGAAATCCACAACTTATCACAGTTCTCTTGAGGGTCACTAACAGTACATCCGAGTATTGATGTTCCGTGAAGAGCACTGTCGGTGAAACACTGTTGATTAAACTGCTTGTTTGCCATTACTATCTGGGTCGAATTAGTTAACTGTGGTGACGAGATTATTTCAGAACTCATGCCTGATGACCTGACGCGATCTTGTGCAAAATGTGGTGCGAAGCACACGATAAGCTGAGGCTGGAGTTATGCCCTCAGTTTGGAATTCCATTATTATGAAATGATGAATTTTAGGTAGCATGTACAGTCCAGCAGAAATGACTAAGTTGAAGCTACTAGGCACTATGAAGCAATCATTGGCTGAAGGAGGATTTCGGATGAATTTAAACAGCAGACACCAGAAGGCTAGTATTGTTTGGACTGGTGCATATTTTGTCACGCTCTTGGTTCCGGGCCACATACAGACTGTCCCCCCTAGTTGTGAGCTGTATTTTTGATGATCATTTTAGCGTTCATTCATATCGTTCAGGTCACCCGTCATTAGTGACATTGAACCATTTCATAATGAACTCACAAAATATTGTGTCAGTTCACTTCCCTGGTTTAGACTTATCCCAGTCCACTCAGTCCACTCAGTCCACTCAGAGCCTACAGATGTAACAGAACGAGCTTGTTGACATGGTGGATCATGGTGTTTTCAACTATCATGTCCTATAGACGCAGATTTTATGGCATTTTCACACACACAGTATACTTTGTACCGCATGACGTAACCACCAATTTTGTGCATAATAGGTATGATTGCCTAGGTGTGTACGAAATTTAACTTGTTCAGATTCAACTGTTGTCCTAGTGACAATGTTTCTGGTCGGATTGACCAAATGGTGTCATTTCTTGTAAATGTAGTGATACGTTTAGCGTATGAACGTGGAGCGTGTTTTTAGTTAGAACGTTCCAGTAGTAATTCCAAAACGGGTCTGGTCGGAACATTTGGTCCCTCTTGAGCGTCATGTTTTATGTGATGTTGCGTAAGAGGCCAGCTTTAGCTCTTTCCATTTCAACTTATGCATGAATTGTGTTCGCGTTAAAGTCCATAAATGTTGAATCCGAATTGCTTTCTAATTGTGTGGGACTACAGCCAATATACTTGCCAAGGTGATCAAATTACTCAACAAATTATTCACCGTTTGGCAGTTATAATTTGATGTTTGAGCCTGAAACCTATGGTAATTCAGAGGTTTGTGGCTCTTCTAATTGTGAATATGACGGACAGACCGTTGAAGAGAAGTTGAATGGGAAGAAGTGGCTGTGCTGTTTGTGTGATCGAGTGACTGCCTAATTCAACAGAGACTTCTGACTGTACAAAAGAATACGGTGGAGAGATTTGACGTTACCATCTTTAAACCAATAAGGGAAGCGGCTGGTGGAAACTACAACGAATAAGAAGCATATCTAACACACAACATTGAACTTGAACACCGGTGTGGCCCCAACCGTTGATGACATTCGTGCTTGCTCTGCTGGCAGCAGTAAGGCTCGATGAGAACTAACGCTTTCCTTTTGAAGGTTTCAGTCTGCTCTGTTATCCCCGCTAATTTTCGTCCATGAAAATGTTGCACGGCCACAGTAATTCATTGGCAAATTGAGACTGTCATGTTCAGTACGTAGTGTACTCTGAATGGCCACTAACTATTACCTACAACATTCGCTGAGGGTGGTCCTGTGCTGGCCAATGTTGGACATACGTGGTCCACAACGGGCTTACACAGTTCGTTTAAGTATGCGAAACTATCCACTGGATATCTCACATACTACGTTTCTGTAATGGCGCGAGTGTTGATTCACGATGCGACTGCACAACTCAATGGCAATCAGTCCGGTTATAAATATTTACGAGCTAATGTTCATGAGCTGCACACTACTCATGTTTCATTTTTGTAAGAACAAATGCACTGTGAGCATGAGACAATTTTGTGAACGGCGCTCAACTACAATTGAGCCTCCCTTCCACCAACGTTCTAATGAACTAAAGTTAACATTGACCTCACCAATTAGGACTTGGTCCGGTGGCCCTGACACACCCTAGACTTGACACAATTGCCCCAGAGCAGCTGTCGCCGTGAACTGCACTCAGCCATCATTCTCATTGCTTACTTCTGATCAACGGGTTCATCATAAGTTGCAGTCTTGACAGGTTGGCCGTATGACCGTTGTTAGTTTCAGTTTTTGAATCACAACAATTCTATCTCTTAAACACTATCACTGTAAGGCTTAGGAATATCTTGCCATCTGTTAATACGATTGTGTTGATTTTATGAAATAAGCTTATTTGTAAATGGGAACGCCTAAGAACAATTTAGTGAGGAGAACGTACTGTTACGACCGACTGAGAGAGAAGGCAAGAACGAACACAAAGACCGCGAGCAGTACCTCGATCACGAACGAAACGTAGCGATATCGCAAACGACACGACTAATCAGAACGCAAGTATTCGGACCCGACTCTGGTGACCTAGACCATCCTCCCTCAACCAGAAAAGGAAGAGACAGCCTTCAATTAAGATTTATTTGCTGCTCAGCCCGAAGGCAGAACAGTGGCTCACAACGCCTGTATTGTTAGGTTTTCGGTTGCCTAGGTCCTAGGACACTCAACGATGCAATCAGAAGCGATCGCGCGAACTCGAATTTTCTCGAACAATGGCGGGCCTTATAGTTGTCAAAAGAGAAGCATCTGTTTCACTCGGGAAATATAGCGTATTCTTGGGAAAAAGTGATTTCTATAAAACCGACGTATGTGGCTTAATACTGGAGCAGCTTATTAACACCAAAGTCGAGATAGAACGGTGTTTGGATTGAAGATGGTTTGGTTGCCCAGGATCGTAATAGCCAGCCTGCAACACAACTTTTCTACTTAAACCGTGAATTTCTGGAACTAGCGTAAAGTGTTGATGTCATTCGGGATATGATGGCCACTGTATACTCAACATGTTCCAATGAATGTTAGGAGGAAAGGTGTGAATTGCTGGTTTGTCGCACTCAGTCTGTTTTTCTCGTACCGCACAATAAACAACACGGTGTGGGGATCGATCAGCTGGCATTCTACTACTTGAGTGGACTTCAATAACTCGCGTGTGGCTATTCTGCTACTCCACAAGACTGAATATCGAGGGTTTTCTGTGTCCAAGATTCTGACCATTCTACTCTCCGTTTCGATCTCAGGATCCACTTCTTGTGACACCGATCACCAATTCAAACTGATCTAGTTTTCGAATGATATGTTTCTATCAACAGGCTGCTCTCCATAAATCGTGATCATTCAAATAATTGTCCGGAAGGAATCATTCTCGATGACCCGACACAACTTGAGGCAACTTGGAGCAGAATTTACGAAATGAATGCACACACACACACATGGTCACATTTATTGAGAACCTACTGAATGCTCGGGAGTTGCAGTGCACAAATCGTGAAACTGCTTAACGTCTTTGCCGGTCTTTAGAGCCTCAAATGCCGAGTGTTAGTAACCGACGTGCAGCTATCGGATGGTTAAGACTTTGGCTCTTGTGTTCCGTGCCTCATTGTTATGCACAGGGAGGTCGACCGAGACGAACCAGAAAATTATCAGCGGGATTGAAATACAGTACCCATTGCTGCTGCCCGTCAACCTGCGAGACGTTTGAGCTCCTCCGTTACAACTGATCAGTTTCACCAACGGTGCTGCGAAAACCTAACATCACAGGTCAAGTTATTGGAGGTTCCCTGGACCTCTTACTCTGCGATGCCAGTGTTAGCCGGTGTTAGCTTCTCAGTGATTGCTTTAAGAAGACTGAATATGGATAGCAGTTACGACTGTTCAGAAACGATCAATGAAGTTATTACCTACCCAATGTCAAACAACCGAATGCGAACAAGGCGAAACGTGCATAGCTCACCTTTTCCAATATTCCAAACAGACGTGATATCGGCCTCCTTTGCATGTGACCAGTTGTGTTTCCGCTGGATTTCGGAGCAATGTTTGTGAAAATAAGGATAAGCAAATGACAGGCGAATATGTTCAGGCTGGATGAAGTTTTACCAACGAAATCAGGAAACCAGATGAAAAAGACAGAGTTATTGATGTATTTGTTACCACGGATAGTTGATCGTAATCTTAGTAGATAGGACGTACTACTTTGATTCAGGTATTCCATGATTCTCGATAACCGTACGGGTATTGAATTAGTGTAAGATTCCTTCAGTCGATCGTCAATGCCAAGTGGCCCTATTTTGGAAGAAATTTCGGTTCACGTTAGTGAAAGCAGTGAGTTGGTCTGTTGCAAAGTTGTTTGGTGGAGTATGTTCCCTTCTGGAGGTGAATTGGCCGTGTTGAAAGTGTCCGTCGTGTTCAGTACTGATGACTAGAACCAAGATAGAACGGAGACGCTGCAAGACGCTTTCTCTGTAGAAGCTAGGTCTAGAAATTCGCTTGTTGCAAACGATGTGCAACCGGCAGCAAATCCACAGAGGGATTTTTTGTTTAGTTTTTATCTTTCTCTGCTCAGTTGGGATATCAACGTAGGAGACGTTTTTGCGGATACGTTAATATGGGGAACGGGACGCGTTGTAATAGATTTTGCTCGGTGGCGAACTGAAGCCTGAAAGACCGCTGGAGTTGACTGAAATGGGGAGGGCGACACTGTTTCCTTTGAATTTAACTGCTGTCAACTTTGGTCTACTGGACGGGTAACTTTGCATCGTATGTGGTTCCGTTGTCCGACTTTCCAGTTTCTGTTATTATCATCATTCCTGCCGTCCTACGTATTGAAAATGAGAGGCCGAAGAGTAGATAGGGATGACAGATGTATGTCGGAAGCAGTAACAGCCTGGAGAGCTGGTTGAGCCACCGGGATGAGTTAAGGGAGGTTTGAAGGTTAGGCCGAACCAATTCACCGAGCTTTAACCGGTACTATCAGCCGGGGTTACGCAATTTTTCTGGTGCACCAGTAGAATCAGATCTGACATTTGAGTACGCCATGTGAATTGTCACAGAATGACTCACATTGGGATTGACGAAACAAATGAGACTTTGCAATTGATTTAGAACCTTCTTCAGACCTGAATCACTTTTGTACGAATACCTACATTACCCGGTTCATGAAACTCACCACTGGCCTTTTATTGGTTAAACCCTTACGATGTAAAACGCACTCCGACATAGTTAGGCAGAATAATTCTTCTGTTAAGTTAACTATGGACGTTAAACTATACGTGTTGGAACTTGATTGATGAGTTGTTGGGTATGCGAACCTGATGAACTGTGACTACTTATTCTACCACGTGAATGAGAGATGCTTGAATGTGTAGTTAATGATTTGCCTTCGAGTTAGTTGTGCCGTATATTCCCGATGACGCTCTCCGGGTGCACATACCTGATGTGTGGTAACACCCGCGAAACTAGTCGAAAAATTTGGCCTTTCATACGTCACTGAACCCATCCTATCCGATAAAGTATAAAGATATTCTAGAGCTTGAGGTAGACTTATTTTCTGCGCTCTCAAACTCTACACTGACCTGTTGACTCTACTGAGACTAACAGAGAAGGAGAAACCAACTCGAAAGTAGATTATTATTGACGTATTGCTCCAGGAGGCGTACAGGGCGAATGAAGCGCACGTGGGAGTGATTTCCCTCTATAATAACATACATATATATTGTGTATGACCGTTCACTTTCGAATTTTGACTACACTCCCTTTTGCTATGCCTTGTATGGTGTGTGGGTAGCCACAGTGATTACGGTACCAACTTTCAAGAATCTGAGCACGTGACCGTACACTGTCTCAGACATTGCACGTACAAAATGGCTACACGCACATTGTTACTATATCGTACCAACTCATTGTTTCATCAACCAATTTGTCTCGTATGCAGGGAATTTGATGGCGTCTCAAAAAACGGACCATTCACGTAGATACTAGATAATGACATTTTTTACTCCGTATTGACCACAAATTCCTTAATTTAGTCGACAAATTGCATTCTTGAATCTGCCAATTTTTCACAGCATTTCTGACCGAGCTAATGAGTCGTGTCCTCCCTCCTTGTCTTACTGGTAGAAATCGATAGTGCACTCTCGATCATTTTTCTGTTGGACTTCTTTTAATTTCATGTATCCATCTCGTCGTTTCCCGCGAAATCTGTCTTATGTTATCGTAGGTTGTTTAAAGTGTGTATCTCTCAGCCTCTGGTTTGTATGAAACGGTGGTATTTCGCAATGAAAACACGGTGTCGAAAATGACGAAATGAGTTTTCCTGTTTGCCAGGGGTAATTACAGCCGCCTGTGATGATACCAGTTTACGTGAACCGCTTCGTAGTTTAAAGCAAACACACATGTTATTCATACAGCGGCGACGGCTCGTCAATCAGCCGTTCGGAGATTTGCAGCTGGTCTAACCTTATGTCCAACTGATGAAGCGAGCCACAAAGGACAGAATGAGCTGTGAAATGTCGAATTGCTTCCGGACGGCTGACCAGGCCGATGAAACCTAGCACCGGGATCTGATTAGCATCGGCCCTCCGTGACTTCACAATGTAAGTTCATAGTTCATGTGCCCACCACGTGTGGCATGGTTCTCAGAATGCTTGCGTGACAATCTTCATCACAGGGCCAAGGTCACTTCGACTGTGTCCGGAAACGAACGGAAGACGGAATTGTACTCTTCCTTCAGCAGCTTCCGCCTCTACAACTTGATTTGTAGAGCGATCAGGACGTTACATTTCAACCCAGATCTAATCAGCAATCATGTTCTTTCTGTACAAACATGACTGTTACACAATTATAACTATTAAGTGTTCTCCTGAATATGTCAGGTTATAGTCCAACATTTAACTCATTCGTTAAGTTGACGGAAGCGCTCAGCATTCTATTTAGCTGTTATCTTAAGTGATTTCATTATTCGTCAGTAAGCCGAAATAGAGGCGAAGGACTGCAGATTATCTTGTTAACTACACTAGGCTTGATGAGCTAGCGTTTACGGTGTTCACATAATATGCCGATTGGTGACTAGGAAGCGGCAGACAAACCTAGCGCCCGTGACTAACGTTGCCACAGTCAATCAGCGACCTTGTAAGTTGAGGCTTAGAACAAAGGCCTGATTACATTGGAGAAGTGACACAATGAACGCAAAGCAACTGATTCCCTGAGGTGCAGTCAGACGTGAAGAAATGTACGCAATTTGAAAATCTTGTGGGCTGAAACTGTCCACTCTTCGTCCAAGGTTATTTTGCCGTTAGTCCCTATCAAGTGGGTGGAATGTTCTGGGGAGGCGTCTGCAAATCTTCGCACAAAAATACTCGGTCGTCTTTTCTGATCACCCGGTGAATTAGCCAATACTATCGACGAGGATAAACGCCGTAATATCATTGATCACTCACAGCGGATACGAAAGAGTTTCCACAACGAGGAGAGAACGCAGACGTAAAGTGAGTGGAAGCCGAACGAGGAATGAGTAGGTCAGTGTAACCTTAAGTGCTGTTTGAGTGTAGGCGAGTTGTCCGGAACTGTCGGTTCGATATACAGCGCGGCTGATCACTGGAAAGTGTTGGATGGAACAACGGCACTTACTGTGTTCACGTGCGCCTGCTGTCAGATTAAGCTAGAAGAGCGTAGTTGGCACGAAAGGGAGAAATGAGAGGTGTTCGTTTGGTTCAAATTGGCAAATCAGTAGGATGCACATCCAAATGCTCCAAGGACGCGAAAACGCCGATGTAAAATGAGTGGAAGTTGAATGAGGAATTAGTAGGTCAGTGGGACACAGTAGTTCAGCTCTTAAGAATGATTTCTATATCCCCAATGGTGCGTGTTCAGTGTTCTAAGTGATCGCGTTTATCGTTGGTTCGACAGATCTGCTTAGTTGCTAATTCTACCTAGATTAAGCTCTGGTTGTTTCACTGAAGACAGTGGGGGGAAATGTAAGGTAATGAAACCAACTGGCAATGGAGGAGTGCGGTTGCGTCAGTCTTGAAGGAGCATTGTATACTTTGAAGATGCCAAACACATTCTACACAATTTGCCAATCTCTGGTGAGACTTAGTAGCGAACACAGAGAAGGCGATTGCCAAACTACAAACACTTGATGACTGTGTGCTAAGAGAACACTTGAATAACACCATGGTACACTGTGCAACTCGGCCGTTCTTTTACGGTGTGCGACACTGCGGAATAGTTGCATACTCGTGGGCTATGGACCAAAGTAGCTGCTCCTCGTCACAGCATTAGCTCCACGTAAAATCATTTTTCGAGGTTCCAATGCCGAGGGGACACTGCACTTGAATGCAAACTCAAAATTATGGGATTGTTGGATTCTCTTACTTCCTGTATGCGGCACTGATTTCGAACGCTCCCAGCTGCATTTAACAAGAAGCCGTGATTATGTTTCTATGTATACTCTTCTACTTGCAGTGGGAACTCACGAAGAACGTAAGTGTGAATGCTGCAGTTTGGTCGCACAATGAACGTTGAGGCAGAACTGAATTCCATGTTTGGAATGTTTCTGGAGAACCTCCATGTACCTTCCAGAAACCTCGGGTTGCTGGAATCTATCATCTTCACGCTGGTACCCTAAATTAGAACGAGAACAAATGGGGTGCCTCTGCTCGAGAAATTTCCAATCTGTTTCAACCTTTCTTCTGATTTGCAAGTGAACATCACGCATATGGTACGTGTGACGTTTGTGAATTTGGAACGTAGCTCAGATTGTTAAGTGTCAAGATTGCATATATATAACGTCCCAACATCCAGACATGTTGTGTCCTGAAAGTCCATTGTACCTACCAGAAACCTCGGGTTGCTGGAATCTATCATCTTCACGCTGGTACCCTAAATTAGAACGAAAACAAATGTGGTAACCCTGCTCGAGAAACTTCCAATCTGTTTCAATCTTTCTTCTGATTTGCAGCTGACCATCACGAAAAAGGTAGGTGTGACCTTTGTGAATTTGGAACTACGGCGGATACGTTAGGTGATACTTGAATGGTTAGTTAGATAATTCATGGACTAGTAACATTCACAACTTGGGTGCTCGCTCGACAGAGTCGCCTTGGAAAATGTGTCGGTTTTATTTGATTGCGTTCCAACTGCATGAGGTTCACGATTCACCGTTGTCTATATGTGCCGTGAGATTACTATTCTACCCAACACCTTGTAATATTGGTTCTTTTGACTATGTATCAGGTGATAGCTGTCCCAACCGTGTCCGGAAATGATTGGCTCCAACATGTTGCTCTTTGAACAATCGTGCGCGTTACTGTTAATTGACCATTGTTGAAGTTTCGTATATTTGAGCAGACGATTCGGTGTGTGCTGACTGTGAAACTTGGGGGAAGTATGCCTCTCGTTGGTCAGCTTTCATCTCGCTCGTTCCAACGCAGACACGCAACACAGGTGTATTCGGTAATGGCTATGTGTCTAACTCACAGCAATTGGGCGCACATTCGCACAATCTAAAATAGACCATCTTTGAGACTGAACCATGGACGTAACCTTCTTGAAATTCGGGTTCATTGGTGCGACCAGTGCTTCACGTGTACA
>QNGE01001368.1:54946-171696 GCA_008508345.1 Paragonimus westermani | reverse complement strand
ATTACTTGCGTGGGAGGTTTCAATTCAAGTACGATTCCTGGGACTATTCGAAGTCCATAATTCTGAATATCACACTATGATATTTAATTTCGAAGTTGAAAGCATTATGAGGACCTTGAGCGTATTCGTTCGATTTCATCTTTTTCGGCTCGAGGATAGACGCGGCACAAGATTTCATACTTTAGGTAGGCATGTACCCTTATGTTCTATCGAATTGTTTCGAAAAATTCAAATTACCGAAAAAGAGGAGAATCAACTGTACACTACCTCCATTTTTAAAAAAACTGTTTATTGATCCTTTCCCATCGTTTTCTTCCGGTAAAAGTGAAAAGAGTCTTACTGGTCGGGACGGAACATCACACACAGTCAAATATATCTTTCACAGTGACACAGGCATTGCAATCTGCGGATTTATGAAGTAAGGTTTAATAAAAATTGTGCAGCGTAG
Source organism: Paragonimus westermani (assembly GCA_008508345.1). Lineage (NCBI taxonomy): Eukaryota > Metazoa > Platyhelminthes > Trematoda > Plagiorchiida > Troglotrematidae > Paragonimus > Paragonimus westermani. The sequence goes on along the minus strand of QNGE01001368.1, from coordinate 171,248 downwards.
AAAGTAACAAAACCAGTAACCAGAAACACAAATGTACACAAATATCAGCGTGTATAGGTTGTCAGGGTAATCGGGTAACGTCGAATATGTATTTCTTCATGCAAGAGAGCGGTTTCCACTTTTTAATTTCCACCGCCTTCGTAAACCGCAGAGACCTCAATTGTATTGTTGTCTCACGTATTCAAAAGGCTCCTTTCACACAGACATGAGGTTAACATGCCAACAAATGCCAAGCTCTCGATGATGCTGATTTCTTGTAACGTGCATGGTTGTACCTAACTGATGGTTAACAATAGTACTAGTGGATTCCAGCATGCACTGCTTGAGGAATGTTGCCGGGGCAGTTGTTCACTTGGAGTATTTAGTGAATTTCATGAGATGGTGGGATGGATGGGTAAGTGGTTGTAACTGCGGAATTTCTGAGCCCCATGAATGCATTTGTATCCCAGCTGATAGTAGGCTTTTTGTTTCAGGCAATTTGTTTTCGTCTACTACTTGAATGCACAAGAAGTTCAGATTATTCACAGCTGTGTCTATTTCACACGGCTCATCAAAATTCCTGTGAAACAATCACGGTTTAGAAGACTGTTGAGGTCACCACAGTGGATGACTTTTTTTCTGCCGAATCTCCGAACGCATGCTACCAGGTAAACATTTTCCTCCAAATTGCATCCCAAAAATTGACAAGGTTTCTTTTGAATAGATGCGCCCAACATGAAGAAAGAGTTCTGATCAAACCGAGTTTATGCTGGTTGGACTTAAAACTAAGAAAATTCAGATATTGCTCTCCATAGGTGGTCTCAGTTAAAGAATCATTGTATGGAACTTTTATTACGCCGCTGTACGGGAATATCCAGAAAGGCTAAGTTATCGATACGTACGTACTAAGTATTAAACCTAATTCCGCATTTCACGACTCATTGAGTCAAGTTATGTGATTTGTCAATTTTCAGGAAACCTCTTTGTGCAAAATGTGTTCTTCGGCTGGATTGTAACCAGCCACAGAAACCGCGTGACCCAACATGGCGAGCTGTTTATCAACTGAGCCAAGGAACCACGCCAGGAGTTCAAGAACTGGTTAGCACTCAGCCGACTGATCGACTAAGCCACCATGCTACCGACCTACGTGAACGTGTCCTCTAACCCTGTTCACCCGTAGTCGTTGCATCAGTCTGTGCAACCAGTCACTCCTACGGTGCATCGGTTGGCCTGTCCGTTAGCATGTGTATAATACTCTTCGAATTTTGCTGTTTTAAGTGGAGTCTTAGACACATACAACTGAACATCTTGCAATTTTTATAGGTTGCAATCTAGTACCCTAGATCTCGATTGCCAACTGTCATTAAGTACATATGAATCAGTTCCGTATTTTCACGTGAAGTAATTGCTGCCTCCGCAGAGAATCTAAGCACCATAGTATTTATCGGCAGCATTTTCGACCAGCTATAGAAGAGTAATATCATTTAAGAATCAGAAACAGCGATAATTCCTCTCGTGAACGCATTACATGATGGTCTGTTCATCGCAGAGTCAACATTCCGAATGTGACATTAATGGAGATAATTGGTGTCCTGTATGCAAAATTGCTGATAAAAATTGATCTACCAATTAGTGTCATTTTATGCGGCATATAGAATTGTCACTACCCGTCTTCTTTGGGGCCTTTATGAATGTGAGTTGTTTTCTATATCTGTACATACGTCTTGGAGTCGCAGTTTGTAACTGATAGAACACACTGCTACAGTATATTGCTTTCCGTCGTCCAACTTTGAACCACTCAAGATAAGTTGACGTTTACTCGTATATCATAGAAAAAACTGGTTAGAACAAATTCATAGGTCTTATTATGTGCAGTTTGTCGATCTCGTCCCTAAGGAATAAGGGTTTTCTCTTGACTCATCGTTTGACTTATTAACATGAGCCAGATGTACCCCAAAAACTCTTCACACTCATCACAATTTTTTACCCTCAAACTTACGCCGTATGCTAATTTGGGACTTGAAACAAAATGGCGTCGTGCAAAAGTTGTGTGGTGACATATATGCGTTATCAAAATGTCACACTCCTGAGCATTTGGCTTTTGTGACAGTCCCTGTTCAATACGAATGCAACTAACGTTGCAAGTAAATAGGACAACTTGGAGCACTGGACAGCCTAGCGGGAGTCATTGTTGCTGACGTCCATAAGAGTGAAAAACAATAGCAACGTGTGGGGCTGTGACTCATATGATCGCCAAAAATTTAGTTGTCTTGATCCATCAAGCTACCAATCCACTGAAAATAGGTTGACCAAGAAAGGGTATAGGTGTATCGACAACTGAGAAGCTTAGTAGTGCCCCGTGAGATATTTTAGTTTCATATAAATTGATAATTACAACTGTTCACAACGCCCGCATTCCTATGGAATTTTAGCCAACCTCTTCCAAAAGAAGTACTATACTTGGGCATCGCTCATGTTAGATATCGTCAATAGTGCATATCCTTGCTACGGCCGGGAATAGAACTCCGGCCATGCTCTCATGAAGTAACTGTGTTGGCCACTGCTCCAATGACCTGAAATTAGGTATGACTGCATCATTGTATCAGCCACATTCACTGGTGGGTAACACAGCATACAATTTAGCAAGTGTAATTTTTACAACTTCAGCTCTCTCGACTACCTCTTCTCCATTCAAACAGTCGTTTTTCCTTAGTGGACCTATGGTAGTGGCACTACAAAATGCTTTCTCAATTTCTCTGTGTATCACACAACTAATGTTGACTGTTCATTCCCACTTATAGCTTATCTTGAAGTTGCATTTGCCTTCACGTTTGAGCACCAGGAATCGTATCAAATTTAATCTGTCTTTTGAATTAGTTTGCACCAGCTACTGTCCAAAGGTTCATTTACATCCTCCCTAGGTTCATTGTTCGAGGCTGCACTGGATACCTAATGTACACGTGGAACAGCATGTGATGTAACGAAAGTGTGCGCATATTATATATATATATACGTACATATTTATTTATTTCTCCAGTAAGTGAGACCGCATTCGTCTCGCGAAAACGACTAAGATATAAACCATTTTTTGTATGAGGTGTCCCTCGTATAGAAACAGGTCTTTGGAAACATTAAAAAACTTAAAAGCGTTTGTGTCAACAATGCACTTGAGTGATAGCTCCTTGTAACTGTGAGTGAAACTCACACAATATCACTGACTCAACTATTTCATGGCTTCGCGAAAAAATATATTTCTGTCCGTGAACGACATCGTGAATCTGATACAAATTACCAAAAGTGGCGAGCTTTCTGGCACAGTACTCTTCAACTGGTCACTGTTAATGACGAAAATGTTTCGCGAGTACTTCAAAGCAGTGATAAATTTAGGCACTCATGGGGGCAGAAGATAAGTGGGATGGAAAAATGTTATCCATCTAAATTTGCAATTTTTCTCAAATACTCATATCACGCTTGCTTCCTTCTTTGAGGCTACGAAATCAGTTAACTAACCTAACGCATTTATCAAAGTATGTAAATATTCTGTCCCTCACGATTATCTTGCTGAGCCCTGATAAAACAAAGAGTATGGTGTTGTTCCCCTAGTTTGGAGTTCCATGTTTATTCTAACCTCTGTTTGACTCAAGCTGGTAACTAGACGGTCTGACAAAGTCTCAGCTCGCTTGCAATTCTACTGTTGCAAAACAAAACATCCCAACACTTAATTCTGCAAACATTGTACACTGTCCAAAGCAAGGCATGGAAGTTTTCAGTGATGTGAATACATTAAAATGTTAAGAATAATCAGAAACGTTGATGTGAACCTTTGGTGCAAAGTTACTTCGGTGGTTTTCTCACAAAACAAGACTTCCTCACCCATTACGTTACATTAAGCTGACTGAGTTTCAAGGTTAAATAACCCCACAGAGAAAACACGATTTTGCAATGTACGCTTCTTCTGGCTCGGAAGATTATTTTTTTGTACACAAGCTGTTTTAACAAACTACTTTTAATAAAGGCGCTACCAAGTATGTAAGTATGTGGACGCATGTTTGGCAATATATTACACAGATAACATTGAAGAGTGAATTTATCTTTAGCACGTTATGAGGTTTTACCAATTTTGAATTAATTACCAACGCTAATTGAATACATGGATGATTTCAAATTATTCATTGACTGGCACATGGCCTAAAAACTCCGCACGATAGATATGTACATTTAAAACTGTCACCTACACTCTGTATGACCGGATACCTGGCCACGTAGATCTAACATTATCTAAAGCGGTTTGAAATAATTTCTTCCTAAAAATCATCTGTCCCGCCTTTGGTTTTTTCTTCCAATTCATTTTATCCTTCAATAACTTGAAATCTGGTAATGGTGCGGCAATCAGTGTTTGGCGATCATGGCCATCAACGAATGGTAAATAAGTCCGTTCTTTAGAAACCATGTCGGTGATGGCAGTGTTCAAAATGTCATACTTGTTCAAGTTTTGGTGAATCATTTGGCTTGCCGTTCTTTTACAACCCTCTCCATCAGCCAACGCTTTTAGGCCAAATGGATTCCGGACGAGTTTGGTTATAAGTGGACCGAGCATTTGTTCCGTCTTCGTTACGAGACGGGAAATGAGAATTTCACGGACCGACTCTGGTATATGTTTCCACATATTGTTTGTTCGACGGTTCAAGACCCATTCGCTTAACGTGAGGTAAACACAACAGAGAACATCGTCCCAAGAGGGCTGAAATTTTCCCAGTTGATACCGTGCAAGTGCCCTGGCCGCATATGTTTCCGGTAGCAGTGGCGCTCTCACAACACTTTGGTTTAAGAAGTTCAGTGCTTCATCTGACTTGCCTTCGAACAACTTGCACAAACTGAGCAGAAACATTGATTCAAATAAGCGCTTGTTCATACAATCAATGAGTTCCGTTTGATTTTGAATCGGTAAATTTCTTGCGGCGGCCGTTGTCAGTATGGTCTGCGCAGTTTCGTAATCATGGACGGCCACTTCAAAATGGTTCATCATTTGATTGCAATCACCCCGAAGTATGTAGAGAGTATATAGATTAGGGAATAACTCAATGAGATTTTGAGCAATGAAGAGAGCCTGGTTGAATTGACCGTTACGCATAAGAGATTTGGCGTATTCGATAACAGTGAGGAAAATTTGATCAATCGCCATGCATCGAGTTTTATCCGTAGAGCGCGGAGACAATTCGTCGAATTTTACCTCTTGCTGTATCATGTGTATACTATCCAACAGATCCTGTAATGATTCCTCATACTTCTCCTGCCTTCTGTATATAGTACCTCTCTCCAATCGCAATACACCCATATCTGGCTGAGCTGCCACGGCACGGTGCAGATGAACCAAAGCTTCCGAGAATCTACTTTTCAGCGTCAAGGTCATCGCGGTATCACGCTCTCTCAGTGATAATCTATTCAAATAGTCCATCAGTTGGGCGGCTGCTGGATGTTCTGGAGCGATATCAATCACAGCTTTGGCATCGGATCTGGCTCGTTGCAAATTCCCCATACCCTGACTGAGAAATAGCTTTGCTCTGGCCACGTACAGGTCGATGGAACCTAGAACCACACCAGACAGAAGAAAAAACATGAACTTTGTTTCTAGTGAGTGGTTTGGCAAATTTGGTGACTCAGAACAGAATCAGTTGTAAACTATCGGGCCTGCAGAAACAGCATACCTAAACGCTACAGCCGCTCTAAAAACTGATTCGCGGAGCAGACAAAATAATTCACTCTACCACCACCCTTTTTGGGGACCAAGGATGTGAACATATTGAAAAACGATACAACTCACAACCATATGGGATGTGCACGCAATCACTGTTTATGCAGTAATTCCTCGTTATCTGGACTCAAGTCAGGAGCAGGTATATGAAAATACCAAACATGTCGGTAGTGCACGTATAGCACAAGAGTGACTATTGTCTTTTATAGGAACAGTCATTCTAGTTAGTAAATGCGTACCTCGAAGTTCCCGGTACAAACAACTTCGAAAAGTGTTAACGAATCTGGAGTAGATTTCTACGGTACTGCTCTCCGCTCGGGTTAGTGGAGTGAAGATTGAGCACCATTGTTGAAAAATTTAGCACTCGTTCGTACCACTGGGTAGAATCCCTTGGGCTTCTGTTGTTCATGACAGCATTCCACAAAGCAACAGAGAAGTAAGTGAGTACACATGTGTAACGGAAGATAGCTAGTCAAACACTGGGATTCAAAAGAGAAAACGTCACTGAACTCACAGATTCATTCTCGCCAATGACTACGGCAGTCAACCACGCCATTTGGCATTGTTATCCAGCAGTTTGAATGGTCACAAACACCCCAAACTTGCAGATGTCACATACCAATATTGCTTAACCGGGTCGTGCACACTTTCGGAACCCGTGTTATTACTCGGCAGTCATGCTTCTTTTTCCAACCATTAGCGGCCATACTGAATAATGCACGGTAGAGTGGAATACTTAGCTTAAACTAGGAAACTGCATTTCCCCCACCTGCATTATCGGTCGTCAGCTTGCACATTTCCCAGCTACTCATAAGTGGGTAGTCGTGTTGCTCATACGGTGAGTCAATTTAAATACAGGCTAACCGGCCAAGGTATCAGTGGTCTGTTACGGGAGTCTGTATGCATCCTCAGCCCGAATTGACCAGACCTTGTAATCATGTAGCGGAACGGAGCTCGTACGTATTATAAACCATGCCTTCAACCAACCTGTATGTTGGCCTGTCCACTTCAGTCCGACCAAAGTTTTGAGGTGCATGGGTGATTGATTGTTGACGTTTTTGATTCTAACCTTTATGTGCATTGTGAAGTAGAAGTAGAGTTATTTGTGTACTATGTGTAAAATGATTTTTCGTTTCTTCCATGGCAATACACCAACGCATATGCTCATCATGAAGATGCATTCAAATCAGACTCATGAGACTGTGGAAAAAGGTGCAACATTCATTGAACCATATGCTTGACCCGTGTGATGTTGCAAATCAAGACATACACAATCGACTTATAGTAATTAGTAGATTGTCTACCATTTTCTTTATAGGAGACACAGTGTCTACTTGTCAGATTTACCCGAAATTCCCTCGATCAGTGACTGGTTGTCCTACTCAACTTGCTGTGGGAAAGTTTGTTTAGACTGGTTTCAGTGACAGTTGAATATCATCCCGATATTCTCCAACCACTTATGCTCGGAAATCTTTTCTGCTGGTCTGCTTCAAAAGAAAAAGCACTAGATTTGAGTAGAGCCCTGATTAAGATCCCTCCGTGATGTTCATAATAGCGGAGCCAAGAACTGAACACTGATCAGTGCATCTTGGAAACCGGTGTGTTAACCACTGGCCTACAGATAGCACAATGTGCACATCTGATTAATTATATCCGGATTATATTAACCCTAGGTGACATCCTGGGACTACATGTTCCATTAAAAAAATAGCCACAATGTCAACTACTCCACATATAGTTCCGGCTTCTTGAATCCTACGAATCGCAAAACGGATAGCAGTGACGTGTATTTTCAGTGGCTTCCTTCCTGAATTAGTGATCTGGCCTGCTATCACAGTTTTCAACCATCGGAGGCTGTTCTTCACTTCACTACCGCTCCTAGGGGGACCATCTGTAGCACGGCGGTTAACACTGGGAAGAACTGGAAATCATGGAATGAATTATGACATGTCACTCGTTGTCCACCTTAATTCAATATACACTGGTGTAAAGTTCCTGTGTACGAGATTGTGTTGATAGAGATTAGTGTGACATTGCTGAGGGTGTAGAACGACGGAAGTGTGATACCACGTAGACATGCACGAATACCCAATTTACCTACTACAGGCTTCACCGTTGAGTCTTTAATTTCAGTCTTCATATTATTTACTCATACCTCATCATCTGTCTTCAGTTTATCATCATTTCTGTCTATGCATAACAGTGAGAAGAAGATTGTTTCCAGATTTCGGCATTTCTTACTGACATTCCAATTTCAGACAATTTATGTACAAGTATACCTTCGTACTCAGATGGTCACTGGGGCTAAATGAAGATCAGAAAGCGTTGAATTGAACAGAATGGAAAGCACACGATAATCCGTTTGATACACGAAATTTTAAGTTTTGAAGCGGATTAAAAAAACCTGTCGTCTAACTGTGGAGAAAACTCGTTACTGTCTTCTATATACATTTGTTTTTCTGTCTTGTCAAACTGCAGAAACATTAACATCAATAGAACAGATGGATGCTTGAAGCACTCATCCACCCACAATGTGTTGTAACTTAGGCTGACACTCACCACAACAATGATTTGAAATAACTTAGAGGAGAAGCTTCACAAAAAGAAAAACGAAATGTAACACAAGGTTAAACCGACGAACTGGAGCTGCTGAGGTTGTGGGCTAGCCATTCACTGTGGCATATGACTATTCCGGATGTCTTTTCTAGTCATCGACTTGAGTGATCACCTGGACCCCAACCGAGCATATGACACTTACTCAATTGAACTGTCACGGTCTTCAAGTTACGTGCTCATATCTTTGATTCCCACTCACACAATTACCGGTTTGAATAAAGTTCACTCATTCATGATACATGTAAACTTCAGAATTGGTTAATTAATGGACATAGCGATCAGTGACATTTAGATTAACCTCTGCTCGACTTTTTTAACACTTCGCAGTGAACCTGACTTTCGGTGTTCTTCTGTGGCGACCATTGTTCCCAATCCATTCTATGCACTGATACGACTGTATGAATGCATCATACCTGTAGTAGTCTAATAGTTCAAAGCATTATCTCACATCACACCTGATTTCTCGACTACTGTACTAAATCCCCCACATTTGGTCTTCTGTAGGTATTTCGGATACTCTTGCTGGGCAGGAAAAATCAATTCGAAATATCATCTTGCACGATTTTTCTTCTGGTCTACTTTATGTCAGCATCTGTTGTTGGAATTAGGTTCAGTCGTCCAGTTTTGATAACTGAATTCAGCGCTTAACACGTATACACGACGCACTTTTACGTATGTATATGAACACATATATTCATACATATATATTGGTTAGACCAAATAACAGGTAGTTGAAGGGATCACTTTGGTAGTGCATTTAGAATGGGTAGTTACAAAAAGCACCAAACGAATACAGCAGAACCTACTTGGGATTTCAATTTCTTGATGGTCTTCATGTGTTTTATGCAACACTTCTCGGATTCGTCGGGTTATTGACGGTCTACTTTGTCGTATAGATTTTGTCAGTAAATTCATGTATTCTTCAACTTTGTTCTGAGATTCGTACAATCTGAGAAAATCTTGCAGAGTAAGCATCTCCCCCGGACTGGCTACTGTAAGTTCAGTGGAGAAAAGAGATGTCTGTGTATATGAGTCACTTTTCTCACAGCAGTATTGATCAATCCAAAATTTCGCTTCTACGAATTGTGCCTCGGCTTGTGAGAATTGTTTCAATTTCAACAAATAACGACCATACTGAATGTAACTTTGGATTAGTCGTAACATATCGGATCTTCTTTCTTGATCACTGATCATAGCTTCTTCGGGGTCTGTGGACACTGGCGGGAAACAAACACTTCTTCTTGTCGCATTACTATGCACCGGTTGAGACAACACGTATAAAAAGTCTGCTATCGCTGCGTGAAAGCGGTTGAGCTGAAAAAACAGGTGTATAGAGCCAAGACTAATTAGTGGCTAGTGCTAACAACGCCAATCGATGAATAATTGATCAAATAAGTGACTGAAATGATTCTTTCATAGTGTGCGCTCAGTTAAGTATAGAGCCATTTTCTTACACAAGATTTTGATTTAAGGCTTCTCTTACTGATGAACGTATAGAAAGTTTAAAGATTTCATTATTTAAGTTTTGTTGCTTTCCCCGAATTACCATAGTTTGGCTATTCCCTCGAGTTAATCTCACGTTCTCGACCTCATAATACGGATCAAATGATCTGAGTGAAAAGCTTTCGACATTTGTTTCACCGCTGATTTTCGACACACCTAACGCTGGTAAATATGAAGGATAAGTAAACAAAAGTATGCTCAGGGAAAATAAGGACGCCGGTTATTCAGTTGGATAAATTGGTTCGTGTCACCTGCACAATTGAGACAATTTGTGGCTGCCCAACTTGCTGGCTGCCCACTTTGGTGTTTTGTTAAAGATGGTGACAAGTAGGCACCCACTATGTTTCCGTCAATTCTCCCAAGCTTCATTCTATTCAGTTTCTCTCTTTTCTTCCCTTTCACCATGATATACCAATTTACTGTTGAAGTCAATGGCGGCTCCAGCCACACTACCATTTTTGGTCATTCTCATTTTCGTTGTGTATGAACACAGTTGAAATGTCTATCTCACTGGAATAGTATGAGCAAGACTGTTGAGGTTATCACAGAATTGTTTACGTCCTTCAAAGGTTTTTGGTATCCAATAACCGATACTTATTCTTTCCGTGTTGAATCACACGTATTTTGTGAAAAAAGTTGTGCAAAATTAGAAAATGGGTTCAATTTTCATGTGGTCGGTGAGTTTATGATTGAGCACAGAAGAGGCCGCCGGTAGTTTTAGTTTGGAAATCGCCATCCCTACTTTGTCTTTTGCTCCTGAGTGTGAATACTCTTCCGTCCATGTGCTGGCGGTTTTAAGAATGTTAATTTGTTTAAGTATGACCATGTAAATCATAATGAGACCTCGTTAGATTTTTCAAAGGGATATGAGTAAGCCTTTCCCTCTTTAAGCCAAACTGTCTTCGGGGTGGCAGTGTGAATTCCTGTTGCTTATGGTGTTCTGAAAATTCAAGTTTTATATTAACACCAATAAACAGATTTCCTGTTCGTTGTGAGTAGTCCGCATATCGAAGATGGAAATCGTTCAATGAAGACATTATGTGGGTTCTTCAAAGGTAGTTTCAACACCTAATCAAAATTTCCTACGTCGATATTTGCCATCTTAATTTTTTCATGTTTTTAATGGCTGTCTCCACCCACATATGAAAATACGAGATGTTTTTGGTAATAATGTGTCCAAAATATTTGTTTTATTCTCGAAATTGCTAGAGATAACACATCGCAAAAACCAAACCTCTATCATAAACATTTTGCTCTCTAGGGAGATGTTAAACCTCATCTCTGTTTTCTAACACTTAGGGAAACTAATTCCTGGTGCTAACCAGCTTGCTGCAATATACAAATGAAGGGTGTGCGCTAGCCAGTTTCACTTTCATTGCGTGAAGTGAAAAGTAACTTCTTTTGTAAGAGTGTTGTTTTTACACGGTTGGCTATTGTTACATTTATCAATACTTAGGTTAAAACTAGTTCTGTGCTACGCTTAGCGTAATTTGCTCCAATATTGGTGCAATGGGCAGATTGAATTAGGTCGAATTAGGTTGCTCGTGTTAGCAAGGAGAAATGTACTTTCAGGTAAACTGTCAAAGCCACTTAAGTAAATGTGGGTCAACCAGAGGCTGAGTTAACGTACAGCTGGGCCAATCAGCAATTTCCGAAAGGTAGCAATGATGTGAACGTTGGTGAGGTGAGTGAAAAAGTGTAGTAAAGCATAAACAATTGTGTCAGCCGTTCACATGGAAAACATTTAAACGGAACCAGATCGATTGACAGAACATTGAATGGCATACGTAATGCGGGTGTCAATTAAATAGCTGCTCAGTTTTGTTCAGAAGACAAATAATCAAGGTCAGTTAGCAATGGCTAACTGGTTCTGCCTGCTGTGAAACAGTAAGATTCACGTCATCAGGCAGGTGTATTTCAATGCACGTATGTTCACTTCATCGTATCGCTCACCCATCTGAACGTTAGTCATATGTTCGCAAGCGTGCGCCTGTCGGTCACCATTCCGCCTGTCTGATCACTACACCTCAAGTACCTTACTCAGATGGACAAAATAAGAGCAACGTAATCAGTATTAGGACATCCCGGAATCGACCATTTGGTGGCTACGAGAAAAATTAACTAGTCTGTAAAATAATTCAGCACGATTAAAGCCAAATAATTTGAGCATCGTGTTCAACATGCTTCTTAATTAATGAAAAGAGAGAGTGACGAACGAGTTTTATACTCAGCGTTTCAACTATCTCCGCTGGCTTCTTTTAGGGGGGTTGTAAGTGGATTCTTATTACCTCGTTAATTATTTTGATTGTGGCAGTCTGGAGGGAGGCCACTCAAGGTGGTTGAACCTGCTTGTGGCGTTGTGTTCATAATCCACTCGTTCAATAATTTAACACTCTGAGCTTTATCGGTAGCCTATAAGGTTGTCATCGTGAATGATTCAGTCATTCTTGTCGTATGGTGTGCACAGCAAATGTTTTCATATTTCATAACCATCATATACAGCAACAACCACTGACATTACAACCCAGGAAGACCAAAGTACTTCCAAATTGCCAGATAACAACTGATACATGGACAGAGTCGCTGTCAGCTTGTTGTATGGGTTTGTCCATGCAACCGTTAAAGCTCTCATCTGTAGGCCTCCACAATCCTATTCTCCCAGTTACCTTCTAGGTGCAGAATCGTGGATAATCAGTGAACACTTCACTTTGCAGTCGTTAACGATCGACATTTCGAATTTCGTGGAATTTTGTTCAGTTGAGTGAACTGACAACGACTTGTAAGATATCCGCACCAAATTTAGTACGAACAAAGTTGAACAGCTTGGACTTTGTGTTTACCATGTTATTGATGAACAGATTAAAAATAACACAACGTTACGAGCAACGATGTGATTGGGTGGCATTTAGTGAAGATCGCATAATCGATCGGTAGCAAGAGGTAAGCTGTAATAACACCCATTACCCTGGTGGTTCTGGGTGAACGATATCTAGTAAGTACATATGTAATGATGCAACGACTTGTGAACGATACCTGTGCTTGTTTATATTAAGCGTTATGCAGTCAACCGAATCAACATGCTGCTGTTCATCTGTTGTCCAAATGTTTACCATGTCAGTCCTTCGCTAACCCGCTTCCGGAAATCTCCACAGGTTTGTATGCAAATATGCGAATGTTTGTATTATCCGGCTAAAAGGCTGTGGTCGACTAAGTAGAGCTGTCAAACACAAAAATTGTGCGGATAACATGACTTCTTTATCTAGGCAAGAAATAGGCAACAGCGAACTTTTAGTCTGTTCTTCGGGTTGCGGACATACTCCGTATCTGCGCAAATATCGGATGTTTTATTCAATGAAATGGATGAAGAAGGTGGCGACCTGCGTGTGACAGACATTATGTGTTTCGTATCAATGCAAATCACATATCAGTAAACCACAGGTAATGGAAAATGTCGGTTATGAGCATTTTGTACTGCTCACCAGTGTTTGCCGAATAATGCTAATTTTTCACTTGTTTTTTTCAGACAGGGAAATCTACCACTGTGTGGATATTTCCGTTAGTTGTATAAGTTTTGTTCGTTCCTGAGAATAATTTACGGTTTATACAATATAATTGAGAACAAAATATTACCCAATTCGGGATCAGACAGCTTTGTTACTGTTAAGGGGTCATTCAGAATGAGTGGCTTGATCACGAAATCTCTAGTTCTGTATATTTTGACGAAACCTTATATATTACAGACCCAACAAACTGCAGCTTAAATTAAGATGCAACTCACGATGGACAGCGAACCACAACATTAATGTGCCAGGTATGAGAATTAGGGGAGCTGCCCCACCAGAGAGAGACTGTACCATCTTCAGAACACACGAAGAACTTAGAGTTGCATAATACAATTTGCCCATAATATCACAGAAATAGTTTGACCTTCAGAAATTTGCTAGGTTCTTCATCAGAGACATGGAAGTTTATGAAGAACGCACACAACCCCTATACCTGTTGGCTGAGTGTTACCTGGATCAGATGGAATTCACTGGGTTTACGATTAAACATGAGACCATTTCTGGTGTCTCCATGGATGTCCCGTTATTTGGATGCAAAAGTATGCAAACCAGCTTCTTGAAACATGCAGTCCCCAAAGTTGTGGTGTGAGGGTATTAAAACAGATGGAGTTACCTATCCTTAAGTGAGGTTCATACCATGAAGTCGTTACACTCATCCTCTTCGTAGCGGCCATGCGCATGACCAGTAGACACTGTGGCCGGGGCCGTCGCTCACCCCAACAGTGACGTGGAATATCCCTGAAGAAAACGTTGCTAAGAAGACTGAATATTAACAAAAGACTGAACGGAAGTACTATAAATGATACAGAATCAGACATAACATTGACTGCGGCAAGTCCTTATCTTGGATAGCGTTTCTAATCAACGATTTGAGTGATCATGAGAACCCCAGCCAACCAGACGATGTCTACTCACTTTGCTCGGTGGAGCATTGAGGGTCTTCATATTTCGTGACCACGTCGATGCTTGAACACCACACGATTTCAGCCATTTGTGGAGATCAGAACAACCGGCTTCGTCGGTTACATATTACGCTGCGACAAAAATTTGTCAGATCTTCAATAACACCAACTCTGTATTGCTGTCATCTAGAGGTGTATACCAATGGACTTTCCTGACCGATATCGAATCACAGTGGTTCAAGTAAAGTTTCTTGTTTCCTTCTACACTACGCCATTGCCAATCTATATAAGCTAGCAGGAGTTCGAGTGGTAGTGAGTGGGTATATACTTACCAAGGAATCTAGCAATCCGTTAAAATTCAGTGTCGATCTCTAGAGCAGCCCGACCTAGTCATTAACCTCAATGTTATGTTTCTCAAATCCATACTAATTTTGGTTGTCATGGTTGAAGATATCGAGAAGAAGGTTCATTAGATAAGGCTCTTGTGAGAGGCATGAATTGTTGTTGTATTTTGTGGTAGATGAACGTAAAATGATCTAACGGATTTGTGGTGCTTGAAATAAGGGACCAGGTCTTTAAAGCAATAAAACGTTCGATCGTTCGCAACCAGCAATCATTGGTTAGGTCTGCAAGTTTCCTACATTAACGTTAAATGTCTCGTCGGGTCGACAATTTTGAGATGACTACTTATAAGGAATGAAGAACAATGATATTAGCTTACTGAAAATCTTACCGGCTACTACCTCCCTATGTGAGCCTCTATCTTTGGACTTGCCAGATGGATCGACACATCCTGCACTGAATGTACGGTCTAGGTTTCAACCAACTTTAATACGTGAAATAGCTGAAATTCGTCTTTTTAAAAGTTTGAAACAATTGGTTCCCTTCCTAGATTTGAACATAGCAGTAAGAAGACAGACACCGGTAGGTGCTAACATTTCATATTGTCTCTTCAGTGCCAAATAAAGCTAACCAGGTACATATATATGACACTAATGGGAGAAGGGGTAAAGAAATAAAACACAAAGTTGAGTGGAGAACAACAGGACAGAAGTATTAGTTTCATGGGAATCTGAGGCTTACATATATTTGTTTTTGTACACATAACGCTAGCTTGATATGACTTATCGCGACCGCCTCAGAGAAACGCAGGAAACGCGGGTTAGCGTGGCGCATTATAATCTTGAATGTTGATTCGGAATTAATCCAGTGACTAGTGGCCAGCATGTGTCTGGCAGTAGACGGGGCCGGAAGTTTGCGTAAACCGGGAATGAAGGAAGTAGACTGCGCAGTTACATCCTGAACCCATTTCCGCAGATGTTCCTACATCCTGGTGTTCGAATACCTATCGATTCTACCGATGTAACTCACGCCGCAGTGCGTAACAGCGAATAAAAATTCAGGATTATAATGCGCCATGCTAACCCGCGTTTCCTGCGTTTAGCTGAGGCGGTCGCGATAAGTCAGCATTGTGTGTACAAAAACCATTGTATGTAAGCTTTAGACTATCATGGACTTAATAATTCTGTCCTGTCGTTCTCCACTTCATTTGCTATTTTATTCTTCACCTCCCATCCCATTAGTGTCATTTATATATGTTCCAGGTTATTTTTATTTGGTACGAAACGCTAGCATCTACCAGTGTCCGCCTTCTTACTGCTCCTTTCAAACTGTATTATATACAAAATTTAAAAAAAGCGATAGAAAATGCCCAAGGAGAAATCTTTCCGCTTTCTTCACCATCCTAACTTTTTCTACCAATTTACTCATCCGTTGCACTAACCTGTTGTAGGGTAAATTAACTGAAAGTTGGCCGTGAAGGATTGATAGGGAGCGAGAATTGTGCGTGTTTGTACAATATTCGGTGGTTGGAATCTATATGATTAGGCCCCATAAAAGGTCAAACACATTCACAGATTTTAAAATACAGCTACTCCACAGTTAGCCTACGAGATAATGGTCCGGGCAGGAACACAAGAAGGAACCAGTAGCTTTGATTGTCATAGAAAATCTTCTTGTGTCCTCCACCACAGCTACCACAACCTCTCCTCCGAAATTAACAACTGCATTGTCAGCAGCACATCCAGCCGGCTGAATGATGAAGGAACTTGAATCAGTAACAGCCTCGATACTCTGTCCAGAATTTGTTTATTCTTCGCGTGTCTCACCCAAAGATCGAGCGGTTCGTAAAGGTTTTGACAAATCGCACCTAAGTTTTACATAACTGTTCTTCCCCACGCAAAGAAGACAAGAAAACTGAAATATACAGTTGAATTGTCTTGATAATCTTCATGCGATTGACGGACAGTGGTTTGATGCGGTCTTTTAAAAATGATTTATCTGGAATGGAGGGAATCTTCACGACTGCACAGTGAACACGTCCTGTTTGGACAAGTTCGCAAACTACTACAGTTGGGCTTACATGAGCGTAATATTTGTCATCTGACTGCTATTCGGTAACAAATTTAATGTAAAAATGTTCAGCGAATTTCGTTAGCTAACTCGCTGACTTCTTGAGAATACATGGAATTCACTTGGTCCAACAATATTACTCTGTCACTGGGTTTAGAATAACTAAAGGCAACATACGGAATGCAGTCAGTAGAAAAACGAACGGTGTTGATAGCCATCTGAGAAAGCCATCCCTTGTCCAAAAAACTAGTTTGATCACCCTTGCCACGCAAACCAAAACACCGAGTAATGTTATTTACCGACCATCTGACAATTCTGCCAATGTTTTTTGAAGTCTCAAAGGAATAGCGGGCTTTCTGAGCTAAAACTTGGCTCGCAGACAAGATTACAATTTTGGATAAGTTGATAACTTAGCGATATTTCTAGGCTGTCGAAAAATTTTGCACAATGCCTTCTTTTGGAATCAAAGCTTCATGAGCAACAGATGGTTTTGGGTGTATGTTTATTATGATTAAAAACCGCAATACACCATCATCATCATAACATTTATGAGCCTGACCAAAAGGTACTGTGGCTCGGGCCACCGCTGACCTCAACAGTGACGTAAAATATCCTACAGGGAAACGCTACTAAGAAGGTCGACAAATACTAAAAGAAGACTAGGCGGAAGAACTAGAAATGGTATGAATAGAGGTACGCCATTGACTGTGACACATCGCCATCTTGGATAGCGTCTCTAACCAGCGGTTTGAGTGGTCACGAGGACCCAATCTAGGCAAGCGATACCTGCCCACTTTGCTCAGTGCAGCAGTCAAGGTCTTCATATTTCGTGATCACGTTGTTGCTTGACCACCACGCGGTTTTATCCAACTGTTGATGGTCTCATTATATAATGCCCGGTACAGTAAACGCTCAGCTGGCATTCGGAGCATGTGACCCAATGATCGCAAGCTGTGGGGCGTAATAAGTTGACCAATTGATCGTGTATTCCGAGCGTTCCGGGATACGCCTCGGCGAACTGCCACATTGCTCACGCGATCAGTCCACTTGATGTGGGCCAATTGGCGGAGACAATGATGGCCAAACGCAGCAAGCCTGTCAATATCTTCCTTCTTGTGAACAGGTCACGTTTCGAAACCATACAGCAAAATGGAACATACGCAGGCGTTAGGTAGCCTTTCTTTCAGTGACAACCAAACGTTTTTTCGATGCCACAGGTGACGCAGTTTGGCAAAGGTAACTCGTGCCCTTGCTATCCTCGCTGATATCTCATCGGCAATATTACAGGCTGACGAGATAGTGCTACCTCGGATTACATGCAATGAGGAAAGTAGGGGTGGAAATGCTCCAGTCTTGAAGCAGCACTTTGCATTTTGAAGGTGCAAAGTGCATTCCATACAAACCAGCCCGGTCACTCACCTTGTTCAGCATGGTCTACATGTCTTCGGCAGAGGGGCTAGGTAAGACAACGTCATCCGCGTACTCCAGATCGGTCAATCTAGCGCCAGGAAGAAGCTCAACACCAAACCCACCGGATTCGCGAAACGCACCTTCAAAAATGTCGTCCATGAAAAAAATTGAACAGGAAGAGAGAAGTCGGATAGCACTGGCGAGCACCACTGGAAGTGTTGAAGGCCAAAGACAGTTGTCCATAAACTCACCCTGCTAGCAGAGTGAGCGTACAGTAATCTCAACAGATTCACGAATTCCTCTGACACTCCCTTGCGAAGGAGACAGCTTCAGAGAACGTTACGAGCAACTGAATCAAAAGCAGCCATCAGATCCAAAGAGACCACGACTGTCGACTGTCCATATGAATGTTCATGTTCCAATATCCGTGGTAAGGTAAAAATGTGATCGACACACCCCCGACTGGAGCTAAATCCTGCTTGTTCTTCGCGTATCTGACTTTCTCTGGGCTTAGTAAGCTGACATAAAATGAGGCCGGTGATTAACTTAGACGCAACAAACACCAAAATGATGCCCCTGTGGTGGTCACATAGACTTCGGGCCACCTTTTTGAAAAGGGGGAATGACTGTTAAGAAGCACCAATCACGAGGTACCTCTTCAGTCTCCCAGATCGTCTGGAAAATTTCTGTCAGTTCTAATAGCAACCTCTCTCCACCAACCTTGAAAAGAGAAGGAGAGAGGAGGTCTGGTCCAGGAGCCTTATTACGCTTCAATAACTTGAGCTCCAGGACCACTTCTGTTTCCGACGGGAGGACCGTCTGGAACGAAGTAGCTGACCAATCGACTCCCGTCGTCCACATGATCTGGTTGAGGCCAACTGAACTGCTTCAAAATGTTCGGCCTACCGGTCAAGTCGGCGCGGCTGGCTGGCGATTAGTGAACCATCTTTTTCACATATGGTCTCACTTACACCGACTTGACGGTCAGTACAACCAAGGATCAGGAAAAAAAGCCTTCCGCTATTCCCAGATAAAAAGGCCTTTTCCATCTCTTTCGATTGTTGGACCAAGTAGTTCTCACCGTCTTTGTGCAAGCTTTTAGTCAGCTTGCGTTTAAGTTCTCGACGGCTGTCATCATATTCAGAACCAGGTGAGATAGGGCGACGGTTGTTGATAAGATTTGTCGACGTAACGGAAATCCAGTTCTGTCGAAACTGAACAGCTTCTTCGGAACATGCCTGTTCACAACATACTTTCATAGCTCCGGCGATTTGTTCCCAGTGTTCATTAGGATCATTCATCTGACTCGAACTGCGCAACTTCTTCACCATCGCCTTTTGGTAAGCGTTCTTTGCAACTTCACCGCTCGAACGCCAGTTGAACACCCTGCATTTAATAGCGTAAGTTCTCTGGGTAAATGACAAAAGAAAACGGGCATCGTCCAAGTCCAGGTGGTTGCTCCGAGAGGCACGACAGTCCTTAGCAGATTGGCGGCACCTGTAACTAACTGCTATATGATCCAACTGTGTCCACGGCTGGGAAGCACACGATGGTCTCTAAGTAAAACAGTGCTTCTTCCTGTGTTAGAATGTGGTGATCGAAATATACAGACAGTGGGATGCTCACGGCTTTAGTAGTCTTTCGCCATTGTCATTGCGTTGTACTCGGTGGCTTACAAAGATCTTTAGGTGCTATGAGGAAATGAAACAAGCCCTACTCAGAATTTCCAACATTCGGCGTTAGAATATCTCCGTCTCGCGAAACAAAAACTAAACAGTAGGTGAAATTGAGGTGTCATCGCGATGCCGCTCGTCACCATAACCACCTACTTCACGGACGAGTGGAACAAACAGCTACAACATTCCCGCCATCCTGCCTCAAGTCCCCACCCACCATGTGTATCAACCAAAAAGGCTCAAACGCGAAAGACATACGCGATATAAACCGTATAATCCTCTGGCGAATAACTTCATCTCCCCACTAAAGGTATCCAAGTATTTTCGTCGCTGGTGACTTTTAAGTCGGTTTTTGTCCTAGTTGCACTTGATTAGTTTCGCCCGCTGCTGAAGAAGTAATTGTACTTTACACAACAACGGCCAAAACACGAAGTTTCTTGTTGGTTTAGCCCAGTCGTATTGAAGTAATCCACACATGGAATGTAAGCGTAGTTCCGTTTATCACATCATCTTTGATGCTCAGCGATAGAAAGCAAACAGTCTTGAGGTGCTTACGTAAAAGTGGACATAATAAGCTGTAGTTGAAGTCAAGGCATGAGAAGTCTTTTAATAAGGGAGAAAACAGTTGAAATTACGTTTAATCCCTCCTGAGGAAGTTTTTTGAATACAATAAAGCGACACGCACGTTCCACTTGGCTGGCTTTAATATATCCTTGATGACCAACTTATGGACGATAGAACTGAGTAGATGGCATTGATCGGACTCCAAGTAGTCCTAAATCAGATAAGTTTAATTTCGACTCACGCCTTCACTGAAGATTAATCTGGTGCTGCCTCTATAGATCAACTAAACGAGGGGTAGATTGTGAGTATATGATCATAATTCGTTTGAGCAAGCAGCAGCTCTAAGAGCAGCCTTCATTCAGTGAATTTTCGAAAATCCGTCACGATGTTATTAGCCCACACCATCGTTACGGTAGCAGCGACTTGAGCTGAGGTACCACCTCAAAGTGGGTGACGTGGTCTCAGATATGTGCAAATCATGATGTCTGAGGTTAAAATACTTTACAGAAGAAGCAACCAAAGGAAGTACTAAAATCGTGAGGAGAGCGATTATACAAAAGAACGGAAAAAGATCTGAAAGAGATTTTTTTCAACAGTGTCTGTTTAAAAGTGTTAACCAAGGTTCATTATATCAAAGATATCGTCTACACTGATGCTGCTAAAGAGAGCGTACCTTTTCGTTTTCTAAACGCTCTCTGAATATCTCCTATATTGTGTTCGCTTGAACTGCTGAAAACCTATATCTAGTAACCTTTTTTGGTTATCCTTCATGATGAACTGCATCTATTGGTAGTCCTATGGTGAGGTTATTTAGCTGCATTCCGATCTATATCTTCCGTGTTATCTGAACTGTTTTGCGGTTTGATCTACCATACAGTTTGAGCGGCCGTTTCTTCTTCACTACACCCTGTTATGACTAACGCCACTGACATATGATCATTTATTTTCAGGCCTTCCATGTCAATCGTTATATCCAATGGCTCATTTGAGGACAGTTATGTCCGTTAAGGTTTTCTACAGTGTGTTTAACTGTTCAGACCTTGTGTTCATATATAGATTATTAGACCGTGTAGATTTAGGCATCCCTCTTGTTAATGAGGAGGCCATTATTTGTAAGTATTTCGGCCATCTACCTCTATGAATCCAAGTGACAGCCAACTGCAATAAGCGTGCTTAATGAACGAAAACGGAGAATGAGTTGAGTCCAAACCAGCAGTTTTTGATTCATACTAAATTCTGAATCCAGAAATTCTCTGATAGCAAAGTCAAATGAACCTGAATTGGCAAACACTCGAATTAAAAATGTCCGAAACCAGTTCATTTCATATTAATGTTCAAACCCGGATTCACAGCTACCAGAACTACGAGTACTTACTTTCAGATTAATTTCCGCTCTTTCGACGTACCAACGATTATTTGTGGTTACTAATCGTAAACATTGCTCAATGTGTACCAGTGCGTTTACCCAACATTTTTTACTGATGGCCTCCACAACACATTTGTAATGTTTTCGTGCAATTTTCGAATAAACTCGCTGAACGCCCATGGTCACGTGAACAGTTTGATTCCATTTTGCTTGAGCAACTTTCTTCTGGATCAGTGCTTCGGAAAAATTGTGTAACGTTAGCTCCAGCAAATCATTGGAGCCACTATGTAGTTTAAATTTACTCAAATCAAACGTCCGTGTTGGGATAACATCTGAAAATAATGTGTAGAGTTATCAAAACACCGTTCAATAAGAGCTTACTCATGCGAAGTTTGTTATGTCCGAATTGTCCGTAAGGAACTCTTCGTGCGAAATTCACGATATCCAGATAACACAGATCGGACTCCTGGGAGGACATTTTCCGTGACAAATCCCGATTCATAAGCTGCTGTTTCCTTCCCTAGAAATCCCTTGTTCTGATTCGACGTTGTTCAAGCTGATCTTCACGATAGAACAGGAAGAAACTTGTCAACAATGCGACCCAGTTTTTCAGCTCGAAGTATTCCTTGTCATATGGCTTCCAAATGATCGGGTTTGGGTGGAGTCATGTCACCCAAAATTGGGCATTGGAAGTAAACAATATAACCGAAGTTTTGACAAGGAGAATTGTGACAGGTATCGTTATCACTGATATCGTTATCACTGGTATCGTTATCACTGAATTAACCTGCAGGGTAGAAATACATAGCTGAAGTTGACGTTTAACCGTGCCAAAGAATTTTCAGGATAACTACCTCTTACTGGTCGAAACAAAGTAAGTGCAATCAAAAACCTCCTACGTTCAAAAACCATTCTGAAAACAAAGACAAGAATTTCAAGTGATCCATCGTTGAGATTGAGCTTGAGGTCTTCTCTGTTTGTGCATTTCGGTACACTTCGCACTTTGTCACTTAGGACTTACAGTAAAACGCAGACAGCTGTGATATGATGTGCGGGAACGACTCGAAACCAGAGAAATGACGTGTTACTTTAAAGTACTAAGGGTCGGTCGTTGATGTAAATGAAACATTCTTCATAGGTGACATAAGTGTGGTGTTTCTAAAGAAATTTCAAGTCGTTCTGTTTTCGAAAGAGGCAGTATACTCCTGGCTTGTCCAGATTAGAGCTCCTCATTAGTACACACTGTGTTTTATGTTAAAAACTTAACTGTAATTTTTGAAGTAGAACTGTTTGGAGGGACTTCAATCATCTCCGTGAGCTTTGATAAACGAAAATAGACACCAGCAGAAAAAAGTGTGCACCCTTTGGAAGCAGATCAAGGCAGACAAACTGGATGACTACGTTATGTTCTCGACATTCTTCTACATAGTTCAATGACAGTTAGTTAGCACTCGGATCAAATCCGGATGTCCCAAATGCAAAGTCCGCCTGACAGAGAAGCGCTGGAAAATTCAACATCCAACAGTTCAATAATGTATGAAATATATGTATATATTCCGTTCTTAAAGTGAAAAGCAATTGGCAACTTCTGCTGGTATTTGTCAAACTCGAAACAAAACCTCAGCCCCTTCTAAACTCAAATTTTATTGAATTTAAAGTTGTTATGCTCTTTCGAGAAAAACGAAACTCTTGTTGAAGTAGAAAGCTCGATCACTCATATGTTCTAAACCTAAAGGTTTTCGCAACGCCGCACAATTTTACTTCCCATTTTGTAAACGGGACCATATTCCTCCTTGTGATTATGCTACTTACCAGTAACTACTCGCAAGTATCTTAAAATTTTCTCAATTACGCAACAGTTGTTTGGTGGTAACGGTATTTTTTGCCACACTCGTCCTTCCAAGTTCAGAGCCAGGAAATCGTTCGCTTGGAAGATTTAACTGATTCTAATAATTTGCACCATCAAGACCTACATAAATATATCCATCTCTCAAAAGGGTTCCAATTGCTTACCCAGATATGTCTCTATGGGCCACTACCCTTTGTTCTTTGTCCCCTTGCCGGGCACAAATACTCATTATTGCCAGCAGTTTCGCAAAAAACTGAATTAATTAGCGGCTGACTCAGACTCTGTGTGTTGACGATACACTTGCGTCACTCTTCATTGATGTAGAACACACCTTCCGAGACGCATGAGGCTACGTCTTGACTTATTTTGATTTTACTTGACTTGGAGAATGGATTGATGGTGTAGTATTAGCCGGTAGTCTGTTTTTATATGGTCAGTTACTTGTACTATGATATAAACTCGAAGTTCGCTTCGCATCCTCATGATAAAAATCTGTGCTGTCAGAAATCTGCATAGTGATTGATATATGTCCTTCACGGATAAACGCCGCGATTTAGTACTTTGGTTCGCATGAGATGTCGTTTTGTGGTTGAATTATTGGCTAACAATTCCGAGGCGATAGGTTGTTGTGAACAAACCGTAAGCTCAATCAGCCCTTTAATTTCTCTCTGCGTATTAAACGTATCTTCCGTAAATAACTGGTAATCAATTGACCATAAATGTGCAGTCACCACAAGCATGGGTTCCAAGTTGTAAGTCGTCGGTTTCACTACTCAAAGCAATTTTTATGACAAGGAGCCGATGTTGGTTTCGTAATGAGAACTTTGTCTTGTAGTGCTTTGTAATGCTTATTATCAAATTGACAAGCTATGGCCGGTTCCTTTCATGATCAGATTCATCATGCAAAATTAATCTGAATAGAGAGTCGAGCTTACAATCTTTCACGTTACGAGCTGGAGCATTCTTCACCGAATCACCGGCTCTAGAAGGAGCCTGTCAGACTACCTCTATTTGCAGTGTTAACAACAGAAGGAAAACAGGCCAGGGAGTGCTGATTTGATGGTGTGAAGTAAAAACCCTCATAATAAAAAACTTCGAGTCCTTGTAACCGTAGCCAATGCAGATCAGCACTCCGAGGAGGACCCTGCCTATCCGCATTAACAGGGTGTAAAATAACTTATAATTCGATCACCATTTAGTTACCTAATCCAGCCCAATTTCAGATCACAGAATAGACCAGAATTAAAAATCCTCGCTATAACCAGCGTCGATAAATGAGCTAGTTTGCTGTTTGTTGTAATATTTTGACGAGAAGTCTAGCTTTTAGCCTGGGAAAACAATGTACGCTCGACTAATCGAAGAACGTCAGTCATCGGAAAACTAATATGTTAACGCATGCAAAAAGTTTAGAAAGTGCTCAACCACAGGTAGTACTTAAATAACCTAAATGTATTGGTGAGGAGCTGACGTTAATCGCTTCGGATAAATATTTATGAGGCTGACAAAAATTTGGAGAGACCTTGAGAGACTGCAAAATTCACGGAACAACCGTCATCCCAAAAAATCATGAGCAAACATTAAAATCAGCAAAACCAATCTCAAGTGTACCTTACAATCAAAGATTTACAATGGTCTAGAAAACAATATATTTATTATGGGCTTGTTAGGATAGCGTTTCGTAACCTTACCGTAATCGAATTAGCGACAGTCAAGTTGAGCTGGCGGACTATTCTAGAGTGATTTTGATAATTTATTCGTATAAAAATCAAATATCTGGGCAACCCGGTTTGCTCTGTGATCAACACTCTTGCAATACAATTGAGGCGTAAAAGTTTCGAATTGTTTTGAATCAAAACGCAGTAAACTCAACAGTCCTTTGCTTGTTTCTGCCAGTGAGTGTTCAATTTTGCTCTGTTTTCCTTCTGCTCTACAAGTGCCACTCAGATCACAGGAACAAATCTACCTGAAACTCTCTTTCGATATACCTTTTAAAGCAGTCGACCTTAATAACTGCTAGCTTGGTTCATTCATTCGCTTGAATAAGACAAATAAGAGACGTAAAATATGTAGTGTAATCCAGGCTAGCATTTTATACGTTCTGCTCACTCATGACTACGTAACTAACTCTAGGCTTTGAGATCTGGTTTCTTAAAGCGGAATTCACGGCTCAATGGTCTAGACAGACAGACAAGAAGTCAAAAAATAAAACGGGAATTTTGACTACCGGGTCAGCCTCAATCCCGACGAAGTGTTTTTGTACACAAAGGAATTTTGATGTCTGGTAGCGAAAGTCTCAGCATACTGGGGGATGCGTTTCTGATTGCCTTAAAAATCACGGAAAATGTGTCGCAAACTTTGACTCGGTGTCCTGTTTGGATTAAATATTGTGATATTGATGAGGGAGGATAACACCCATGAGTCTCTGTATGGGCGCCTTGCGTTTCTAGTTTTGTTTACAAGCACTAGAGAGCATACGTCCTGATACGAAAAGTAAGCTGTTGTTTTGTCCTTTATATGTGGTGCATGCTGTAACCACAAGAATATTTTGTACAAGCAGTGAGGTGTGACAGACGTACACCTTTTATTCGTAACCAGGTAGACTAATAAGTCCGTGGCTTGTCGTATTATACACCGTTTTTCAGCGTTGTAGGGTCTGGATACAGTGATTTTCAGAAGTCCTTTTTGACATAGCTGACCAGTTACCATCCAGAACTGAGAAGTACACTGTCTTCTTTTTCACCTATTTTTTGGTGGTTCTGGTACATTTCTTAATGAACTGCGGGAGTTAACTGATCGCCTACTTGTCTCAACTCCAAGAATAACACGTTTAAAAATGTTTAATCTTTAAAAGTGGCTAAGATGTCGTCCACGTAACGTTTGTGTAGTGTTTTGATGAACTTCCACGTAATGCAGATTCTACCTTAGCCATAAAAAATCAATTAGGAGTAAACCCAGGGAACTGCCCATTGTAAACCCGTCCACCTGCCAAAGAGCAAACGTCCGGAAGTTGAATTTTACAGTATGTGTACACAAGAGTAGTAAAGATTTTAGAACGGACACTGAAATGGGAAAAGAACTGCCGTTTATAACAAAACTTCATATGTTAACAACCTCACTATTGCCTGTCAATCTTAACGCCAATCTTTTCAGTCCAATCTTTTCTTAGAATATAACAGAACGTCACTGTGACGTATTGTCTACTACGATAATTTGCACTATTGTACACATGAGTTTGGTTTTTACCGTCACTCTCATTATCAAATTAAGAAATGAAAACTTAATGTGCAACTCGTAAAAGGACATTACCTACTTTCAAGCACAAATGTGCACTTCACAATTGACAACGTTAAAATAATTCTGATGTGTGTGCAGCTGTCGGACAATAAAACGTGACATAATTAAGCCACAATAAATAGCAGCAACTCTGAATGGCAGACCTTATGGTTTTCAATACGGAAGTGTTTATAAGTCTATTATACCAGTAGTTGACTGTACCATCCGCACAGATGCGTGAAATATATAACCATTAAAGCTTAACATGGGTTACTCACTACTCACATTACAAAGGTATTCTATTAAACATAGTTCTGCATGTGCTTGAAACTGTGGCTAATGTAACATTTCTAGTTATCCTCTCCAATCTCATTTTATTGTTTTTGGTAACTTCCTACTAAAGATTATTCCACGTCACTGTTGTGACGAGTGGTCGCTTGAGCTACCTTCACTTCAGGCACATGGCCGTTATGATTGTATGAGTAGTAGGAAAGATACATGACGAGTGGGTGATCTTACAGATTTGACCGTAGCAGTATAGAAAACGATAAAAAACTCTTTTGGTTGCAATTGAGGCAAATGACTGATGGTATATTTTGACAGGTGCATGTATTGTCCTCCATACTCTTGCTTAGGAAACAAGAAAGTCCTCATGGCATGATTCAGCATTTTGAAGTTTCTACCTGTCAGATGAAAATTATGTTCAGATCATCTTACTTATGTTGAGATTCACTGCGTACACTGTTAAACACACAAACCGTGTCAGCGCTTCCGGAAATGGTTTTATTGTGAACAGTCCGTAGAACATATTCTTTCCAGATGTGGAATAACAAACTCTGTCGTTTCTTCATCAATGGTAGTGCTAACAGGATGGTAGCCCTACACTCTTAACACTATCAATGGCACTAGTCTCTTGGTTAAATCAAATAGGTGACATCCTTCATTCATTACCGAATATCTTTTACTGATCTCATCAAACTCACCGTTAGTACTGCACATAAATTTTGGGCTCGTAAACGAGTGTTAAGATCAGATTGTTCCCGTAGGCTCGTTCTCAGCATTATCTGATGCTAACTCAGTGGTAGACCCAAAACCACATTTTGATTCTCAGATACAAAATTTTTGATAAGTCTTTGGGCACCAATATTAAAACAGCAAGACACTCACACGATCTGCCTGACTTTACAAACATTAAATTTGAAGTATTGTGCAGTTCATTAGCATTGAGGTGATTAAAGTCGGTCCGTTTGCACACTGATTATCCGGTTCAATACTAACTGAGGAACTTTCCCGTGGAAACCTGACTGATTCTTTTGAATTTCTTGCAGTTAATTATTTGAAAGCTATAACCTTGAGAAAACCAAACGGAAGCTGTCTTTTTGACGGCGTCTTGTTTGTCTGTAGTATGCAAGAACCTTGATTATAGAATCTTTGAACGTGTATATGTTTTTTAACAGTGAGGTCCCATTTCAGGTTTAAGTTGGAGCTTAAACTTCTGGTTATGTGACTGTCAATTACACAAGACAACCACTGATGCATTACTATATTTCTTGAGAATGACAGAATTCGCGACGGCTTATTGCCACCATAAACTTCATAACGTTAACATTACAACCTTACACCTGTTAATGCATCTAAGCCACCAGTAGAGTGAACAAAGAAGTCACCTCTGAATGAATGTGTACAGACAGCCAGATATATGTCAACTGGAGGAGTTTCTGATCAATTCGCAAATTTACTCCATTTCGGTAATACCTGGCAGACAAACGATCACAACTGAAATCACGTCTTTCATGAGAGATTTTACGACAATCTCGTTGTTGAGGCTGGCTTCTGTTAAACGAAATCACTGGCCCAGTGGATACGACGATCAGCTTTCAAAAGCTACTCGTGGTTACAACCACAAATGTCACATAACCTCTACTGCTTTGTCTCCCATTCCAGTTATTCTACATTACTGTGGGAAACCCCGTATTGTTGGCAATGATATTTCAAAATCATGACCGTTTACGGTTTTTTTACCTAAGAGCAAGGTTTATGTGCACACTCAAGCACTAACCGTGTGTATTGTCTGGAAAGTGCTACGTGTACTTCAGCGTGATTAAAAAAATTCACCTTACTGCTAAACATTAAGCCATTTTTTGAATGTCATCACGAACGATGAGAAGAGCAGCAATAATAATAACAACTATATTACCAACCGTGTGAGTAATTGTAAAGTGTCACCAATTACTTACCCAAATTTGGGACCGGGTCTCAGTAACAGCATTTTACTTAAGGAGTATAATCTTATAGTTTTAATGTTTAGCTCTACCAGATTGCATGCCTGTATGCTCTTACGATACAGTTTAACTAATGTGAATTCCTACCAACGTTATCACTGTGTGGACCTAGCTGTTTTATTCAAAGTAACAACTTCATAAATTGAATTATAGCAATTGCAAACATGCACATACTTCAAACTATACACACAAACAGCTAGTCCGGGTGTCTATCACGTACTGAAACTAAACCGTGTTGTCTGTTAAAATTTTGCATAACACATACTAGGTATATGTTTGGTTTTTAGATTTTAATTCTTGTGTGCTTATCCCTACCACCACCAAAGACAACGATAAATCCGTGGGTTACGCTGATGTTCAACTACTATACAATCATGATGCAGTATCAATTACTAACTAAGAAAAGAAAGAAACGGGAGACTCAACTACTAAGGATGAATATGTCCGCGCTCATACATTTCCCCTTCAAATGACTACCTTTTATATACATACTCTACAATAACTATCAGATTCCACATCGTTGTTTTTAAACGGTACACCTTCTTTCAACAATTCATATTTAGACGTCAAAATACTAGAATGGGACCTAAACAAAAACCGTCACAGGTATAATAGGAAAATTTCGACGTTTTAAAGTTCATTTGGAAAATTCGGATAAGCGTTTATGATAGAAGTGAAATTTCATTATGAAGGGCTACCTTGCGGTAGGATCTGGCAGGAGTTTCTCTCTTCCATCTCCTTGCGAATCTCCATACAGTTTTTCGGTAGCCTTCAGAACGGGAGAGTTACCGTTACTTTGAGGTGTCTTTCAGCTGAGTTGTGAAGCCAAACCGCCTGATATTTTGTGCATTTCTTTAGTGAATGAGCTCCTAAGAGGTTAAAATCACTTACACCGTGAGTATACGCTGTCTACCAAAATGCACGCAAGGAGAAAGGCCTAAGCCACAGTTCTGTGAAGAATATGACTTTCCGATTAATATCTACCCGTGTTATTTGAACGTCATTTTGAGAGTGACATGACTTCCACTTTGCGCGTATTGTGTTTCAGGACATTATGAGGCGTAGCTAGTCGAATGGTTCCACAGTTTTGTTGAAAATAGTTGTACAAGTTTGTATTTTGTTTGAGGAGAACAAGAGAGTTCCAAAAACTTTTCGGTCTAATGTTAGTCATCTGCACGTCAGAAGCAGAATGGTGTTCAAGTGATTATAGATAGAATTTCAGACAGTCGTAACTAAGTAATGAGGATGGTATGAATTTAGCGAACGTGTCAATAGCGATAAGCACCACACACAGTTCTTCCCTCGTTTATTTACTCACAATCCACATGGACCTCAAGGCCGGTGGCCCTTCAACAGTGATGTGTAATAGTCCAGAGCAAGAAAAGTTTCCCAAAATAGATAAAAACGGAGTAAATCAAGTTAAGCGGAAGAACTAGAAGTGAGATGGTGTAAGCACACCGTTGACTGCGGCATATTATCAATTTGGACATTATTTTTAGCCAGAGATTTGGGTAATCAAAAAGTCCTCTGCCGGGTAACAGATGCCTATCTACTTGAATCACCGGAATAATCAAGACTTTCCTATTCTCTGATCGTATTGATGCTTTTCGATCACTCAGTTCCACCCAGCTGTTGACGATCTCAGCTTGCAACGGTCAATGTAGTAAAATACCAAGCTGAAATGTGGAGCACGTGTATCAACCATGGCACAATGCGCAGTCTGTTCAGTTAACCATTGATTCACGTACCAAGAGCGGCCCGAAATATGCGTCAGGAAAACGCCGTGTGGTTTACGTAATCATCCCGTTTGCGGTAGGCGAATTGGAGGAGATAATGGTGAGCAAAAGCAACAAACCTCTCTTCAACTTTGTCGTGAACAAATTATGTTTCTGAACCAAGCAGTAAGATAGAAATTCACTCAGGTTAGGTGTGACCAAAACGGAATAATTTATCTGTTCGATCAGAAAATCATTATCCAAAAGCCAACTGGCAATTTTCACAAGCCAGTTCAGTCGCGGATGAAGTGACTTTAATTCTTCGGCGCTCAGCAGTCGTATGGTAGCATGAACCGGTGTTCAAATTTCTGTTATGACAGAGATAAGCGTTAGGAATTGGCTCTAACACCAGTGAATTCTCAGTTTTATGCCTCATTTGTAACCGGAACGGGTACCATTTTTCCCTGAATGGAAAAACTTCGAGCAATTTTAAGTGATGTACAGTTTAATTCAACCAACTTCCTGATCGCTGATTTGGAAGATGTGTGTGAGTAAGCAGTGGCATCAAACAATACGACCGTTACCCCGCTAATCATTCGGTAAAGTAACCACCGTCGCCCTTAAGAAGTCTGTGAAAAAAGTGACCAGAACGTTGTTAATTTAAAACATTTTGCCAGGCTGTTGACATAGTAATTTCTTCGTTTTAGCAGTTTCACAACAAACATGGAATACGCTGTCAATTCGATCTTCGATTGACTATGTTGTCTTACTACAACAGCGATTGCTCGAACTGTTAACCTACCTTTCACGTAATAGCCATTCAGTCGGCTAAGGACGAACAATCTTGACATGTTTAATGATGCGTTGTTTTCTGCAGACGATCCAGTCGTTATTGGTCTTACGGAAGCTGACAGTTATCGTTGATTTCCAGATTCTTGTCAGCGACACTGTTGTTGCTGATTATCTACTTCATATGTTCGGCACTGGCAATTGGCAACTGACCGACTTTGCCACGGGTGTCAAAGTGAAATATTTAGAAGCCGACTTTCATAACTTCTGTTGTCAGACAGTTTCACTTCTTAACGATGAACTCCCAGCATCATTGGCTCACATGATAACATACAACTTAGGTTAACGCAGGTTTTCAAGAGGTTGTGATAGTTTCCTGACTGTTGATGTTCGATGTGATAGATAATATCATATATCATAACATAAGAACCACATTCAAGCTCATTTCCAAAGGATGGGTTTTGTCCGAGACGTGATAAGGCCATCATGATTATTGTGAATAGTGATGGAGTTGATTGCTCAAACTGATGTTTTATGTGTTCTGTTGCCTGCCATGCTTGGCATTTAGACGGCCAGTGTATCGTCACCCGAAGAAGTGACAACCTCAGCTTGCGGGGTTGATTGCTGCTTAACGCTCCATCTTGTTTCCATCAGTGACACATTAAACAAAGCTACTGGTGTCGTAGTTGGGCAGTGTGCAGTATAAGATGTCACCTTGCATGCAGAAACTCCACCCGGCGAAAACGTTTCCGCACCTCTGAGCCAAAATTGCTTCTTTTATGAAGCGCAGTCTGATGCTTATGCAGAGTAACTGGAAGTTTTTGTCTTCCAAGTCTAATTTTTTAAGTATTCACCTCTCATACATTCGAACCAAACCGTCCGATTCATCAGGGATATAAAAGCTCCATGTACAATGGTCACGGCTAACACACTGTCATCTCCAGATATTATTGCACTTTGACTATTGCTGTCTTACTGTCTCAACAGTACAAAAAAGGATATTTCCAATTATAAACCTTTCAAATCGTCTGAGGTTACACTGCTGATCTAGGCGAGTAACATTCAAAGTGGCATACCCACAGACACACCCAGACCGTTTGAACTGTAGTCACAGAAACCAGCTGTGGTCACTCATTTTTTTGTTGCACGCTGAAAAGGTATGAACCTTGATGATAACTGGAGGTCAATTTTTATCGTTCTCCAGGGTCGTAAAATGTCTAGGCATGAAGTAACATAATGACGCTTTTAGCTATCCAAAGCTTGCACTTTGCATATTTTGCTCTAATGTTTTCTATCGATTGCAATTTTTTCATTTAATGAATCACTTGCAACTTATATTTTCCGTTAACATTGGGATTTCAATTTCAATGTAATTTGCCGTCTCATTCTTGGTTAAAGCCTATTGGTTGAGTCTGTTTTGTCGAAGACTTTAAGCAAGATGTTTTTGGAACACTGAGTATTCATTTTCGGTGTACAGTCAGTATACAGTCCCGATCTTTTTGCTTTCTATGGGTTACGCAATTGTTGGTTTAGTTGCACATCAGAAAATGTACAACTCTTGTGTCAAAGAAACGACCAGAGGTCTCCACCACAAATTATTTGATCAGTTGGACTCTCGGAAACGTAACAAACGTCTGCCCCTGGTTTTCCTCGAATTCTCGTCAACCATAAATGGAGAAAGACATATTTCAGGTCAACTTATGGTAAAAGAACGCGTCTTTGAGGCGAAGTTGTCTAATCCATAAAAACAAGACTCGGACAACGATTTTACTTCTTGGTTCTAACAGCTTCGTCTGTCACCACTACAGTGGTGCCGAAACTTGCGTTCACGCATTAAGATGCTGTCAGGGGAGTAACACACTCTCAATACAGTAGTCTCCCAAAGTAGTTAGGTCAAACAAAAGATAGCACCAAGTGGGATTTGGACCTTAAGAATTCGTGTTTATTGATCCTCCGAAACTAGCATACAAGGAGTCTGATGTCTTCAACTGATAATTCTTTCTACTTCCAGTCGCGTCTCATCCATCTCCAAATCATGCTACCTATACACGTGAATAACATGTGACACGCAGAGGACAACCTGCAAAATATCCAAGAAGCTTCACAGTTTTCGATTTTTAAAACAACCACCGGACTTAGGTTTTGTATCTCCGCTTTACAATCCTTCCTTTTGATGAGGAAACCACTCTGTATTCACACTTTTATGTTCACAACTCATCTCTGTGTTTGTCAAAACTCATTTTTGTATGCTTATATCCATCCGTTCGATAATGTGGCATGTGAACGCGTTTGAAACCACGTACAACGTTTTAATTAACTCGAGCTCCTGCAAGTCGTTTTCACTGTTCCTATATTGTTAAAATAAAAGGTTAGTTAACCTGAAGAATAATTTTACTTTATGCATCAGTAACATTTCTACCTCAACTTTTTCTCTTATCGCTAGATTGAAGCATACACCATGACGTCATTTATTTTAACCGTCAATAGCTGCTGTCGACTTGGTGCCATGACGTGAACAGTTCGGTTGAGCCCATTTATCCCACCGCGTGTTCCAATCTCCACATTCACATCCATGTTTCTCTGGTTTGCCAGCGTTGTGACTTTTATACTCTTTTAGGGCATTTTACCCTTCTGACTTGTGGCCATAATCATTCACACCGAAAGCGACATTAAGACTGAAGAACAATCATCAAAACCTTTACACTACCATGTGCACATTTAATTAGAAATGTGCTACCTTGATTTTGGCATTCAGTATGAATTGTCCTTATCTCGTCAATCACACTTTGGGAAAGTTATTAAGTTGCCACAAAATTTGTTGGTTGGTAGTACTATTTGACGATTATATTTAATAATATATATGTGCAAAACACGAGACTAATTTTTGCAGAAGGTCAAGATTAAACTATTAGGGGGTTTTGGACATCCTTTCTGCTTTTAAATCCATACCTTCTGATTTCTGTTGTAGCCCACAAGTCTCCACTACCTTTCTGTTGTCTTTCTCCACTAGTTCATCAGCGGTCAACGTTAAACATGAGTGCTCATTCATTCGTGTATACACCAGAACTTTTTTCGGAACATGCCTGTCGCTGATTTTCAAGATGCATCTAACTTTTATCTGGTAACTCTGACTAATGGTTAGTATAGTTTCCGAAAACGTTTTCGTCGGCTTACACAAATTTTATCAGCTCAAACTCTAAGTGGTATAACCTCTTTTTAAAACGTCCTGTGGAGCATTAGTCTGAACGATTCACAAAATCTTCATCACAGAAATATGCATACATTATGTACACTATGGTCGTGCGGCTTCCTAAACTCCACCCGGATTCAGCACTGCCGTACATTAATCGGTTTCAATTGTGTAAAGGATAAGCGATTTTTCAGTTCCGTCCATCACTCACATTCTCATCAGTCGCACGATATCTGTCCTATACGTTACAAAATATCGTGCAGAAAATTTCTAACCAAGTAATACCCTCGTAATACCTTGGTATTTATTGAAACTAGGTGAGTCTCCTCGTCATAGGTATCTTTGTCTACACAATTGGGGTTAATGCCCTCCAGTCAGCAGGAATCCCGTGAATTTTGGAAATCTACAAATGCTTCTAGTCCAACTTCAGTGAAAAATGAATTTCATTCCACAGTTTTGTCGGTCTTCAACTGATGTCTAAGAATCGGTATTTAAACTTTTGACGAATGAAAATCGATTTTCTGAAGCACACTACTTGCTGGCCACTTCCGGATAGGCCTATTAGTTCTATCTCCTTTTTATTACTCTGTCTATCAGTTCTGTTTGTGTATTTTTTACTCGTAGCAGGAGACAAAGCTAAACTGGACAAGAAGCAACAGCCACAGGAGTACATTCTTTTATCAGTGACAGACGTACTGTGTTGTTCATAGTAAGTCTATTCAATTCCACAACAATGTAGGTTCGCTTCTTATTGATTTTAATCTAGTCATCACAGGTTTTTCTTTCTTTATTTCTTTTGCATGCTATTTATTAAAGGGTTCCAAAAACTGCTTTCTTTATCATCATTTTCGTTCGGGCGAACCCGACGGAAAAGTATTTTCACCAGGAGTCGTCCTCAACTAATACTGTTTCCCAATGTCAACCGTGAATAAAAAATTCATTAATGACAATGTCAGGAAAAATTCTATCCCACAAACCACGTGTTTTTCATTTACTTTTCAAATGAGTCATCTGTGTAAACAAGCCAGTTAGAACATCATGTGTGTACTTCAGAATCGTGAAACAGTTCCATAATTATCACGCTTATGTTCCATTTTGTTAGTTAACTGCTGCGTCCTATGAGGTCCGCCGGGAACGCTGCTCACACTGTTTACAGACATGTATCAGTCAACTTCCAACGCACCAAAACATGTTTTTTTTATCTAATCGGTACTGGGAAACGGTGATTCCCTGCAGGAACAGTAGAAGTGATCCCGTCACAAGCGTTTCACGAATGGTTACTACTATAGGTTTCGGACCTAGGGGTCTTACCGGCAGCTGCCATATCACCCAAGCTTGTTTCAATAGTCATAGACGCTCTCAATGTGATCAGCTTGCTGCACGCCGACATTTACCTAGTAAACTGAGGAGGAATTTGAAGCAGCTTTTTTTTAAATGATAACTGGGGTGTAAAATGACATCGGCTTATCAGATATCTAGCCAGCGACCTGGACTTCTTGGTTTTGTGCTCTGATTATATCGCCCGAAGTTCAGCAAGTAGAGTGCACTGCCAACGCCAATAGTGCCATGATCTAAAGATCTGATCCTCAAGCTGCTCTTTGAATGAAAAGAGAAACATTACAGAAGGCGGTGCACACATCAAAGAGGTTCATCCAGTTGACAGTATCTGTCTAATAGCAATGAACTACTATTGAAAGTATCCTGAACACGCACTCCAGAGATAACACCAGTGACATGCATGGATAGAATAAAGGAATGAGGAAATGTATGACTAGTTATCCGTGTTAGCCAGCTTTAAAAAGACGAAAATGAAGTTGGTAGTAAGTTTGTGGCAAAACAAAATGCTTCGTAAAAGCCATGAGTGAATCAGACCTAACTGCAACCAGTACAGTATACAAAACAAATAAAGAAAAGTATGGCTGAATGTAACACGGTCGATTATCAGTTGCACAGAAATGGCTAACATTTCTGGAGGTCTGGAGATTGTCTTCGGGCGGTTTCATGTTAGTGAAACCACAATTTGTACTAGTCAGTCTGTAGGCATGATAAATGATTGAAATGTCCATCACCACTTGATACCCAACTGTAAATGAAAGAGTGATAACTTCCGTAGGGTGGGATTTACAGTAACAAAGAACTAGCATTGAATGGGGAACGGGTCTTCATGTAATTTTTCTATGCTATTGCATTAATTTCTTGTGCGTGGTCCGGAATTCACTCTACTCATCTTTATAGGCCAATTCGTGTGAATGTGTCGGGAGTGTACGA
This sequence comes from Paragonimus westermani, assembly GCA_008508345.1. Taxonomy (NCBI): domain Eukaryota; kingdom Metazoa; phylum Platyhelminthes; class Trematoda; order Plagiorchiida; family Troglotrematidae; genus Paragonimus; species Paragonimus westermani. The sequence goes on along the minus strand of QNGE01001368.1, from coordinate 134,139 downwards.
TATTCTATAAATCTTTGGTTTCCATACTTTCATCCATGTATATCGTTGTAATTGTATTAATGTTAACTTGAAATTAATATTGGCAATAGGTTTTATGGATAGCCTCGGACTGGACGGTATAGAATACAGTATGGATAACCAGTGTAAGAACGGAGATTATGTGAGTGAACCAGTAACTGTGTTAGAATGTACCGCGTTATACAGTTGGATATCAGGTTCGCACAGTAACAACATTATATTGCTTCCTAGATATAGTAACTTGTGCTCGCATATGTTTATGCGCCGGTAGGCTGCAGAAGTCAGTCAGTGGAATCAAGACCAATCGATTGTTTTGAGGAAGTTCAGTGTTTAAGCATGGGGTGTTGAGCACGAATACGCCTAGAATATAGAAAACTTTTACGGCCACCTATCCACCGCAGAGCTTTTGGATTATTGGGACTAGAAACAGGTTAGTTGAGGAACACTTATTCTGATGGTGGATAAACTGTGCCCAACAAATGTCCCATTTTTGTCTCCGTCCATCAGGTCTAATTTGTTTTGATCATGTATAGTCATCGTCTAACAGTTTTTTCCTCAAAATTAAAATTGTCACTTAGTTTTACGTATTGTCAATTATTCTGTTGGTTGCTGCCTTGCTTTCTAGTGTGGAATTCATTCTTACCTAGGCTTAGTATCAATTATTTCTGATGTAAATGATGCCACATTTGAGGATTGCAAGAATTAATGTTTCCTCATTTATGTTTGACTTATCTAAGACGTCAAGTTTATACATATATATCGTAGGCGGCGTAAAATTTGTTATCTTACCTAAAACCCCCCTTCGGATATAACGGCAAATGATGCCCAGAGTGTGACATTTTCAGCATTTTGAGAAAGAAATGTTTAGCTGACACGATCTGTCAGTGATCATTCTATTTGTCCCGGAGATAACCAGTCACCACCCAATAAGATCACCATTGTTGTTGTTCTTAGTAACCCTCATCTGTTGGTTGAAAAGCTAACCACAATCACAGGGTAATGTTTGCAACTGAGTCTGTGAAACGACTCACTTATTATTTCATAATTTTTGCATTTTGGCTTATAATTTTTAGGCTATTTTCGAAGCACGTGTAAAACTCCCTAACATCCTCAAAACGTCATGGAAATCACCGTGTAGCTCCGTAAAACAATCAGTCGGAAGCGACATACACATACACAAGGATGTCCATTGGAAGCTGAACCGTGACATGATCTCCGATTTTGAAGACTTACTAACCGAGAAAGTTAAGGAAAAGGAATCAGGTTCTGCGCAATAAAACGCTGGCATATTCTCCAAGTTTGTCTTTGCCAGTTGTTCAGGGCAATTATCTGTTAGCAGAGCTACCAGCAAGACTGATAGTATATTCATCCATAATGAGTCCAGAAGTTTAAAGCATTGGGCAGAACAATTTCATGGTCATTTTAGCAGGCCTCCTAACTCCACTGCGTTGCCGCTAAAAACTTGTTATGTAGCGATTCGTTAGATAGATTTGGAATCGTCCTCGGGGAGTGTGATTCGCAGTTTCAGTTTGGATCTCAAGCTTATTGAGGCTGCTGGCCCAGATGATCTCACGCCGGTACTTTTCTAAGGATGTGAGAGTGCTTTAACAGAAGCACTAACGCGGTTGTTCCAAATTATGCGAACGACATATATCATCCCACCTTGCGGCAGTCACTCGCAAAAGGTTTCTTTATCCAAGGAATCAGTCCGGAGTTCTTGAGTAAGCTATAAAGGAGTTAGCTGAACCCCAGCTTTTAATAGGGTCTTGACACTCATTATACTTCGTCGACATAATGCAGCTGGGAAGACCAATATTAGGAAAAAACATACAAAGTTTCGCCTTGTTCGAAGATGTGTGGATCAGATTTCCATTCTTGACCACATTCCGGAGTAGCATTGCAAGCATCTTCAGCCAACAGTCACCATATTTCTCGACCATGAAGCTGCGTTTGACCCAGTCGATCGATCTACACTTTCAGAGCCGTTTTACCGCAGCGGTGCACCAACCAAGCTTTTGAATGTTCTATCGGTGACTTAGTCCCATAATTTAGCTCTGGTTAGTGTATACGGTGAGCAGTCTGACAATTTCAACACCATCATCGGCAAACATCAGAGATGTCCACCTTAACAGTTCTTGGGTAATTTTGTCACAGATGAAATGATGAGGGACTGTTTGTGGTACTCACAAGAGGCCAATGTATATCTCTTATCTTTTAGAAAGCGGACTGACATTTGTCAGACTGTGGGAAAAGTGTTCCTACTCGGCAACTACTCAGCGGCAAACTCAACTCTAGACGCAGTCTCGCACTTTGACACACACTACATAATAGGTTTTGAAATCACAGTGTGTTTCGATTACATAAATTTCAAGCTGGATAATGAAGTTATGGAAGCTGTTGACAGGTTTGTGTATTTGGAAAGCCGCATCAGTGAAGGTGTGGGGAGAGAAACAAAAGCACATTTTCCTAAGTTTAAGGTGGCATTCACAAATTTGAAGCATGTCTGATAAGTAAGAAGGACCGTCTTGAAGCTGGGGAGTCGTGTATTGAAGATGACAGTAGAGGTTATATTAAATTGCGGTAGCAAAACTTGGTCTCTCAAAGTAGGAAGGATAGGCTGCCTTCAGGTGCTCGACTATCATTGTCTAAGTTGGACTGCCGGTTTTGGTAGCATCAGCGAGTGGCCGATGATAAACTTAGAAGGTGAATATCGTGCAAAGATTTTCGATCGGGTTCATTCGTCCAGTCCTTACCTCCACAAAGTTGCAGATGGTTATGCCTTGTACATAGAGTGCTAGCTGGTCATCTGCCTCACCTATCACTCCTTTTTGACGTTGCGGCCGACTTGAGTGGAGTATGAGGTAGATGGTTGATGACTAGACGTAAAGAAACAAAGTCGTTCACTAACAGGTTGTCTACTGTAGATGGGTTCGTCCCACAAATTGGGTACCTCGCAATTCACAAATACAGTAAGATGACAGCTAGTCGGTTTCAGTGTTTTAGTAGCTTGGCCGGGCTGTCTGTGGGTGCAGTTAACGATGTGGAGCAGTGATAATCTCAAGGGAGCTGTTTTGCTGATGACGTCTTGCTCTCACCCATAGATCGGTTATTTGTTTGCAAGTCATAGGCACCTTGATGTTGAAAGTTTGAATATATGGCGTAAATCTTCAGTTCGTTACAGACGTAGCTGTTGTTAGTAGTTGGGCTCATTTTCTCCCACACTGTTTTTCTTACCTCTTATAGGGCTGTTCGTTCGAAAAAAATTGATGAGGCGTGTAGTCAATTTATCAACCACAACCCATGTAGCATGCCGTCCGCCAGGATATGCCGGTATCTCGCGGGCTTCGGCGGGCAAAGAGTAAATTTTCAGAAACAAATATTTCAGGTTATCACAATCCCAGAAGTAAAAGTATATCAACTTTCTTTAAAATTCGCGTGTATTGTGCATTCACATATGCAACAAAAAAATGGTGCTTTCAAAGAGGTATTTTGCTTTGGTCCTACCTCAAGTATTTACACCCATAAAAGTTGTATTATAATGGTTCGTATTTGATTGTTGTATCAGTTCGAACGTTATGAAGGCGGTTAACACAAGAATTGGGTTCATCCGTTCGCAACCGACATCGGACTTTCCGCGGAAAGACAGTACATTCCAGGATTATGAACGATGGGAGGCAACAGAATTCCGGAAATTCCTGTTGTACATCGGTCCGGTTGCACTGAAGGGCTTGGTAGATAAGAAGGTCTATGATATTTTCATGAACTTCTCCGTTGGTATATACATACTGTGCAATCCTAAGTATTATAGACACTACCTTGAGTTAGATGAGTTCTTGTTATACACTGCGGTGTCACAGTTCGCTGCTTTACATGGTGAGTCACAGCTGGTGTTTAACTTGCACTGTGTGAGGCATCTTTGCGCGGATGTGCGATTGCATGGTACGCTTGACTCGTAATCCACATTCCCCTCCGAGTCGCACATGAACAAACTGCGCAGTTTTGTGCACAGACCGAATTTTCCGGCGTCACAAATTTTCAGTCGTATCACGGAAAGGATGTATTGATCAGACGTGCACGTAAACACCACCCTCATAGATGACGTCGATTGATCGAACGTGCGAGCTGACACGAAGAAGGGTTTTCACTTTGTGTTGAGTAATTCTCTGTTAACCGACAAGATGCTCAGCAATACCATTTTGATCGCAAATGAGCCCGCTCTCGTAACAGCAATCAAGGGAAGAAGGATTCGCATTCAGAGGTTTGCAAGCTGTGATGACTTCTTCAATACATGCTTTCCGTCCTCTACCTTGAATATCTACGTTTGTTCCCACCTGTAGGTGGACAGTACGTGGATTGAACGTGAACTAATTCAGTGCAAAGTATTGCTATTACCTTTGAATGACCAGCACATTTTTAACCAATTGTACATACCTGTATTTCATCGTAAATTGAAACATTCCACGTCCGACGTTCTTCCTTTTTATGTTGACGTGATGTAATCATAGTCGTATTTGATCAGCCACAACATTTTAGATGCCCATGTAACACATGGCCCACCGCGACTGAACGGTTTCCTGCGGGTTTCGGTGGGCCATGAGAAAAATCATCGAAACAAGCATCCCATGAAAGAAGTCTTCTAAAAGTAAATTTCAATGAACAACACCTCGAAATCCGCATTCATCTTTTTATTAAAATAAGTGACGTTTGTTTAAATTGCATCGTAAAGTCAGACATCTTTATTCGCTTATTTTCGGAGCTCGCTGAGGTAAGGTTTGTGTTCGTTGGACGGATATGCTGTTCTACGGAAGTACATGAGAAGTTATCCTCCGTTCTTAATTGTCATATTTCATTCACGGAGCGTGCTTTCTAAAGGTCGTTTATCTGTCGTTCTATGTGAAATAAAAACGGAGTAGTTGCATTTCAAAAATTTCCATAAAACTTGTATTCTTACGATTCATGTTCGAATATTGCACATGTTCATGAGGTTATATTGAGGCTACCCAGTGTGAACAGGCAAATGTTCGTANGCAGTGGCTACAACGTCGATGACGAAATTTTCTGAACACTTGCATAACGAACCGCATGTTTCCGATGAACTTGTGTAAACTATCCAATAAACTTTCCATGTTTACGGATATTTTGGAAAATTCTTCATGGGCGGCGGTAGTAAGCCTGGAGCGCGTAACAAAAATGAAGGGGAATCCGTTTTTTGAAAAGGGAATTTTGCGGACCGCGTTGAAAGCTTCGCTGGCGATTTTTTCCCCTGGCCCGCCGTGGCCCGTGCGAGGCCCGTGTGGGGCCCTAGTCTCACTGCCCGCCTCTGGCCCGCCGTGGCCCGCGAGGGGCCCGTGCGGGCCCCGCAACGTTTAGCTACTTGGGTGTATCACGTGGTTGAATTTGACGACAATACGGTTGGCATTATTCACCAGTCCTGGGTTACCAAGCCAGGTTACAGTTTGTGAGCGGGAAGCAACATAACAGGTTGCTTCTGGAAGGAGCGCTTACTCGACAAGGAAGTAAACTGTACGTATGTTAAACAGATGCACAAGCATGGCGCATACTACGGCTGTGATAGGCGTGACCAACGATTTGTGTACTGCGAACAATAATCAACGTTCATGCCGCAAAGCATCCCGGGATGCTCGATTTTTTCAACGTGAACCGAAATATAAAAAGCAGAATAGAGTGTCTCTTAGTTTCTCAGATTTTCTAATAAAATTAGTTGAGTAGATTATTAAGAAGCTCTGAAAGTGTCGAGAATGACTAACAAAATTGATTTCAATGAAATCAATCAAATGTATACACGTGAATATCTACGTGAGTTCCCTGCATTGATAAGAAACAACCGTCAGAAGAACACCTAGTTTTCCGATATAAACACGCATATCGAATCTTAAGTCAAGGCATGGATTTCTCCATTCAATGAAAAGTAATGTCTAATCAGACGATTGGTTTCTGCGCTACTTTCAGATTTTCGCTTAATGTGTTACTATGTTCACCGATTCAAGGTCGAACGTTAGACCTTGAGTTCGATTCGCCTAAAACGAAGTGGCTCTCGTCAAAGAGGCTTCTGAAATACTTGCATAGGATTGTCAGGTGAAAGCACCTAGATCTGCAGTTGTCTTGCTTGAAGAGGGATTCACAATGTTTCCAAGTTCCGTCATTCGATCGCGAAGCCTGTCTTGAGAACCAAGATAATCTAGGTGGGCAAAAGTGTAGCGCTAGATCCTGAATTCGTACGCCCAGAGTTTCCCCAACCTTATGCCACCATGAATCGGAAGTCACAGGGGGAAAACGATGGATCTCCAAACAAACTTTATTTATTGATGTACTCACCGTTCACAACAGACTTCAACGTAACAATTAAGGGGTGCTAGGGAGCTGGACGTCAGAGCACCTTGAGCACAACCGCACAGCAGCCGCCAGAGTGGAAGAGTGCGTCGACGGAAAATTGCAGTCGACCTTCAGAATTCAAACAAGCGTTAGGCTGGTTAAGCGGCGTTCCTAAAGGCAATAACTCAACATTGTTATCCTAGTGAATGTAACCTACAGGAGTAGAGATAGTGCGAATTCATTACACAGTTGAGAGCATAAATGCGATACTTATGCCGACCCACTAACTTTGATGCTAGTGGTTTTAGTAAGTTTACATATACAAGGTAATGTGAACAGGCGCGGTGGTACTGGCAAGGCAAATCTCACGTCACGGGGAGTTAAGAATTTTGGGGACGTCGAAGGTGATCTCACTACATCAGCCCCCCCTAGAAGGGTGGCTAATATAAGAGGCCTTCTTCCTGTGAATTTTATTCCTGAGCAACAGCTGCTGTCTTGCTGGCCATCCGCGCGCGAGCCACCCAACCTGAAAATGCCTTCTGAGGACGTGACAGGGGGTGTGATTTCCTCACTGCGCAGGCACGAATTGCTACGGCGTTCAAGGTTTTCTCCTTGGGCCCAGCAACTGTTGTTATGTCTCTGGTCAGACCTAGGAATAAGGAAAGGTGAAGTACCTGAACGTTGGAGAAAAAGGCAGATACCCACCGTAACGCGTGTCCTGCAGCGCCTGAGGATATTTACAAGTATGTGCAGGTATCTTCCGTGTAAAGCGAGTCGGTAAATTGTACCTAAGAAATGCCATAAACAAGTGACGCTGGGGTCGTACTCTCATCCTCGACACGATTGCGAATACCGAGTAGAACTAGAGGTGAAGTTTCTACCTAATCCATCCCCTCGTGAGCATGTGATGAAGCTTTGAGCTGACGATGGAAACGCTCAACTAGTCCATTCGCTTGCGGATGATATGCTGTGGTGCGTGCTCGATGCACGCCTAAGAGCTTGGTCAGTTGTGAAAAAAAGCTGATTCGAACTGCGTACCGCGGTCAGTTGTAATAGTCGACGGACAACCATAGCGTGCAACCAAATGCTCGACAAAAGCGCGAGCCACAGACACTGTTGATGAGTCTGACAACGGTATGGCTTCTGGCCAGCGAGTGAACCGGTCGATACACGTGAGCAGGTGGGTGTATCCCCTCGAAGGTGGAAGTGGCCCGACGAGGTCCAGATGGACATGTTCAAAACGATCGTCGGGAGTTGGAAAAGTTTCCAAGGGGTGCTCGTGTGTCGGTTGACCTTGGAACGTTGACATGCAAAACAGCAACGGGCCCAATGGTGTATGTCTCGATTCGTGTTAGGCCAGACGAATCGATCCGCGATCAGTCTTAGTGATGCGCGTATCCCTGGATGTGGCAGGTTATGCAACGCTTCGAAAACTGCTTTTCGTGACGAATGTGGCACGACTGGTCTGGGTTATCCCGGCGTATTGTCACATATAATGGTACCGGGCGAAGACGTCAATGGAATTGTGACAAGGCGTAAGTTCGTGCGTTTCAGATCATCTGTAAACGTGCAATCTGACTGTTGTTGTGCTGCTATGTTGTGACGTGATATCAAGCCGGTGGTTGTAGACACGTTGTGCATTCGTGCTAGAGTATCTGCGGCGACGTTTGCAGCTCCAGAGACATGGCGGATGTCCGTAAAAACTGGGCCATATAGTCTAGCTGTCGAGCTTCTTGAGGCGGATGTTCATCGGAATAAGTCCGTAAAGCGTGCACGAGAGATTTGTGGTCCGTGAAAATAATGAACTCGCGACCTTCGAGTGCGTGGCGAAAGTGGCGTACAGCCCTATACACGGCTAAGAGTTGACGACCGAAGGTGCTGTATCGCATTTCGGTATTGCTGAGACGTTGAGTAAAAAATACGATCGGTTGCCACGTCTCGCGAATTGCTTGCTGTAGCACTGCACCTATGGCTGTGTTTGATGCGTCCACGTCGATGCAAATCGGTGCGTCCGGTTGTTGGAAATGCAACACGACTGAAGAGGCGAGTGCCTGCTTAACATTGGCGAAAGCCATGGAAGCTTCGGGGGTTAGGTGCAAAGTTCGTTTATTACCCCGAGGTAAATCAGTCAAAGTTTGCATAAGCTTGGCGCAGATGGGAATAAATCGACGGTAATAATTCACTAGTCCATTGAAGCGGCGAAGCCTGGGAATTGTATTGGGAAATTGGCACGATCGAATAGCCTCGACCTTGGAATCAAACGGTTTAATCCTATCTGCAGAGATGTTGTGGCCTGAAAAATTCAACGAGGCTTGACCAAGTTCGGACTTAGCTCCGTTGATTGTGAGGCCGTATGATGCCAGACGTTGAAACAGCGTCCGGAGATGGGTTATGTGTTTTTCGGGGGAAGAGCTAGCCACGAGGATGTCGTCGATGTATGCATAAATGAAGTCTAGTCCACGGGTGACTTCATTAATCAGACGTTGGAACGTCTGTGCAGCGTTAAGAAGACCAAATTCGAACAGACCGAATGGAGTGGTAATAGCCATCTTGGGTATATCCTCTTGTGCTACCGGTATCTGGTAATAGGCGCGGACGAGGTCGATTTTGCTGAAGGTTGTTTTACCTGCGAGGCTAGTAGTTAGATTGTGGACATGTGGCACAGGGTACCTATCTGGAACAGTGGCATTGTTCAATCCACAAGGACGCCAATCACCTTCTGTCTTCTTTGGCACCATGTGCAGAGGAGATGCCCATGGGCTTTCAGAGGGGCGGATTATACCCATGTCCAGCATGTGTTGAAATTCGGCACGAGCGATGCGCAGTTTGTCTGGCGCCAGCCTTCGCGTTCCCTGAAAAACTGGTGGACCTTTCGTTTTGATGTGATGTACCACGTCCGTAATGACGGCAGGTAACTCGTTAGGTGGACGGGTCAACCCCGTGAATTCACGCAATACCGCTCGATATCTATCGTCACCGCAGGGTTCAGCAGGCAGTGGGCTGAGGACAGTCGTCGAAAAAGTGGTCCCTATAGATGATATACTCGTTGGGGGGTCTAGGAGCTTGTGGTGACCTGCGTCAACGACCAATCCAAAGTGATTTCAGAAGTCCATGCCCAAAATGGCATCTGGCACATCCGCTACAATGAGCACCCAACGGAAAACACGCCGCAGGACCACGTCCAACGTCAAGGAGTGTGTGCCAAAAGTGCGTATTGATCGAGGTATGTCTTCTTTTCTAGGTGGTACGACACTGACCTAAGCGCCGGTGTCCACTAGAAAACGCAACCCACAACTCCTCTCGTGTTCAAAGACTAGGCGACCAGGGGTAGGACTTCCAGCAACAGTTGTCGCCATTACTTGCTGGCACTTCCGTTTCCCGAGGCGGTTGAGAAGGTGTGCGGCTTAACGCATTTCCGTGCATTGGTCCCAAGCATGTGATGGTACCAGCAATACCTCGTTCTTGAACGCGACCTAGAACGGCTACGTCCTCTGGAAGCGGGGCGACAGCGAGAAGCTTAAAGAGTTTGAATTTCCTGACAAAGTTCTTCTACTTTTGCTATCAATTCGGCGAGTGTGCTGTCTGTGTGTGCATCGACCTGGTGCATTTTGCTGGGAAGGTGTTGGATGACTGAGTCGGCCGATTTTGCCAAGTCATCCAAAGAACTCGTTGACATGAATGGGGAAATAATTGCCTGTACAAAATCGGGCAACCTCTGCATCCGAAGGTAACGCATGAGTTTGTCGTCAATCCTGTGATTTTGTCCTACCTGTTTTGACTGTCGAAGCAGTTGAGATGGAGTAAGATCTCCCAGCTGTAGCTCGCTAAGGACCTGTTTAAGACGCTTCTCCCCCGATACGACAGCACACTCTAAGAACGGGTTCTTCAGTGCGTCGTAAGGGTTGCTCTCGGGTGGTCTAATCACTAAATCTCGGACATAGGGTGCGACTGACATTGGCAACGCGGTAATCAAGTATGTGAACTTGGCAGTCTGGCTAGTGATGCGTGGTAACTGGAATTGCAGCTCAAACTGCGCCAGCCACTACTCTGGGTCGTCCGGGATATAATCGGGGACACGAAAACTTGAGGCGTTTCCCTTCGCATCTATCTCGGCGAGCTCCAATTTGCGGTCTGAGGTATCTGACCGCACCATTCAAATACACACAGGATTCTGAGAAAATACAGACGCTTAGACACTAGTGGAACCAGGGCACGAAATTTAGTGCTATATATGAATGAATAAAAGTGTGCAGACACGAGAGAAATAATTGAATCTAGCGTAAACAAAGGGTGCAATAAATAATAAAAATCAGTAGAAAAAAAGCTTATGAAACGGGATCACCAAAAAAGAAAACATGAAAGAAAAATCTTCTCGAACCTTAAGTGATTATGTACATACTTCATTTTGCGTACGCTTTCCTCAGACCACTAGTGTGAGGAAGCCTAATAATAGCTGACATGACAAACACGCACTCACGTGATGAAGCGTCAACTCTTCGAGTTATAACTGAACACTTTATACTGTAGAATCACCAAAATAACACATTCCTGTAGGTATGCTGTCACACATACATTTTGCTGGCAATACCCCATAACAGCTTAGGAAATTCCATCAACCGGAGAGACTTCCCCTAAGCAACAGGTGAATTTCTATTACTCCGATGAAAGGCATTAAAACAGGGACTAGTCATCAGCAACTAATACTGGTATAATCCGACCTCCATGGACCTGGTACCGTTCACTACGCAACATAAGATCGTTCGATCACAATTAATTTTATACCCTCACTCTATACTTTGTCATCTCGACGGCACGTAATTGGGGACTCATCCTTTGACGCTGTGTACCGTTTTAGTGGTTGATTTTTTGGGTCGCGTTGGTTCGACCTATATGTTGCATCGGTAGATATCCTGTGGCTCAGACATAAGATGGATTGTGACCATTGAAAACAGGATCGTTCCGATTTACGACCCTTGTATGGACAGCGGCGTGAAAGTACATGCACTTGTTCTAGTGCCGCCTTTGGTACCACCGCTCTTGGTCCGCAGACAACGGTGTTTAATTACTTCAGCTGTTCAGTCTCCGATCTTAGGTTTCCATTTTATATCCGGCAGACATCACGACTATGTAAAGACACCAGTCACATGAGAAAAGAACTGAAGAAAGTGCACATGGAAACTAAAGATTTGGGGGTTGGTAGATTATCACTTTGGAAATTGCGTCGATACCGACGCCCACATAACTATGGTGATATCATCAGACGAACCTTCATTGGCAACCTGGAAAACCTACTCCTCTCCACTCTATATGTTACTTTGGAAGGCTTGACCGTTTATGTCCGTGGTGCAATGCAGACGGTACATGGGCATGGTTTAATAGACACTCCCTCATGGAAGGTGTAATCTAAAACACTGGCTGAGCTTCAGAAATACTCTAACAACTTTTGGTAATGTGAGCTAGGAGTTTTTCTTTCAAATATCTGAAACATTCTTTGCGAATTACGAACATGGATAACGAAATTAGAAGGCCGGCCTCGCAAGATGGTAGTGCCATTTCTTAGGCTCTTGTCAGTTGCTATCTCACAAATGTACCATTACTGTAGACTGTTGACTGTATCTAAGATTTTGCGCTGGTTGCTATCATAAATTTTCACGGCCCAACCGATATCTTGAAGACTCTGATACTGTCTCTAACTGAAGATACTGAATTTCATTTTCTAAACGCGAGATACAAGCAGTTGGACGGAGCCGCGATAGATAGCCCTCCGAAACCGATTTCGGTTGAATTATTGGTATCTATGATTGGGCTCCGCCACGCCACTGCACTACTTGACATTTTGCTCTACTGTCGATATGCTGAGGACATAATAGCCTCCGCAATAGACCAAAAGGTAATAGAAAGAATTCCAAATTTGATCAGTTCTTTGCATCAAAATCTAACGCTTTCATCTGAGTCTGAAAAAGATGACTCGCCTGTCTTTCTAAATACCACCATTAGACGATGGAGTGATGGTAGTGTGTTGATCAGTAAACTGTAACTCCATTCGGGGAGGATAACCTCTGAATTTCAGCAGCTTTCACTCACACAGCATAAACGCTGGCTGGTTCGGAGTCTACTTTGCAGAGCGCGAATGTATGTACTTTTTATGTCCGTTTTATTACTTATTTCCATAACCGGTGTATTGTACAATTAACGATTATGTGTACGATATGGGTTTCACGTTGAAATGTGTGTACTGATCACGCTTATCTGAGCGTGTTTCTCACAGATGCGTTGTGAAATATACCAGTATTGTTAATATAAATTTGCTGGATACGATACGGCCCCAACCATTTATAAGATTGATTTTTACTCTTCGATGACAAAGCTGGTGGTCAGAACAAGTGGTTCACGTGCAAAAATGTGGACCCTGCGCTGAACTTCTTCCACCGTTTCAATTTGGTTGTGTTATGTAAGGGTCAAAGACTATTTCGGAACAATCAAATTGTTCGACTTCACACTCTTCACATCAAAGTGGATATGCTCGACCTTGTTACAGTCAGACTGTATTAGACCAGGCACATTGCAGCAGGCTGCCTAGAATGGTGCTGTGTTAGTATACATGGAAATACTAAGATCTCTAAGAATAAGGCAACCCGATATTATCGATGAATAATTGTTCGAGAGTTCGGGATAACTCGTGGTGTGTCCAATCGGTTGACTGAGTTAGTTCAGATAAACGACATAAGTGCAAGTGAAAAGTTTCAACTACACTTTCGCCATGGGACCAGCATAGCAGATTGTGATAAGCGAATGTGTGAAAAACCTTAATTAATTACCCTGATAATCTTCTAGGAATATCAGATGATTTGCTGAAGATGCTGACTCGAATGTTATTTAGCAATATTCTGCTGAGTACATTTTCCAAGTAATACGTCATTCATACATTTTCCGTAAGGGGTTAACATAACAGACGTTCACCTTTCACACATTGGCTTATCACAATCTGCTACGCTGGTCCTATGGTGGAAGTGTAGTTGAAAATTTTCAGTTGCAGTTATGTCGTTTATCTGCACACAATTTACACAAACGAAAACCAAAATGGCGTTGACAGCAAGCAGCGTTACAATGCACCCTCCTCAAATGAACACCGTCCCCAGTGTTCCAAGGCCTACATGAACCGGCCAGTGGTGTCACAGAACATTGGGTATGTGCGCAGAGGTTGCGTTGTGTGTGCGTACATGAACTGTGTGTGTGATTGCAACATGCGGACCCAGGGATGCTTGATCAAACCAAATTGTGATAACCAGGAGTTCGTAATTGTTTCAGCATCCGTTGGTCACGTCGACACGAGCTGAATAAAACCATCCTGACAGGGTCGCCAAATGTAACATGCAAGCCGAGCGTTCTGGCTTCGTGTACCCGATACACTTTGTGCAACGTGGAGACACCGGGGAACAGCGTTCCTCAGAAGTACGGGGTTCCAACGATAGTCCTTTGAACGGAGATAACAGAAACAAACGTGAGTCAAAGGCTTAGTGAGACATCCATACGACTTACAAAAACGAAGACCAACATGGCGTCGACTGCATGCTGCTTTACAGCCTTGTGTTCAAGGTCATGCCAGAAGAAAGATTTTTCAGGATGGAGAAAATGAATAGTCGAAAAACTTCATCAGTTGATGTAGACGGCCTCGGAAGAATATATGCGTGAACTTTTGGAAAGGTGAAGGAAGATAGGTGGGACTCAATTTTCCCGGGGAAATGGACGATCTTCTGGAATGGACTCCGTTATTTCCTCAAATCGATGGAATTTCACGAACCTCGCGATTTATCCAACCAGTACGGGATTCTGATTTTCTGGACGTTATGGAATGTTGTATCGCGCTAGAATTTATCGTGGAATCAAGAATGGAAAACAAAATTACGTGATGAGCAGAAGAACGTAAAATGATCATGAGAAGTAATGCAAATAATGGAATCTGACATTTTCTGACTGATTCCTTTATATAGAATTGATAATTTTGTGTCAGTTAATATATATCTCTAACAGATAATTTTCATCGTATAACACGAAAAGTGATCGACACACAGAATTCCCTGGTACATGACTACAGCCGAATTCCGATGTCGATTTAGTATGCACTGCCGTTATGTAGAATGGAAAAGATGTTCAGCAGCACGGGAAGATTATCAGGTGTTATGTTAGGATAGGAAGAGGCAAATATTTATATGTAATCTTATGAGCGAACAGGTTAAGCTATATATATTCCCTAAACTGATTTAACTTGCACAGCTATTGCATAGTGGGTGATAGCTATGCACAGCCGATAATCGTTAAGTATGGAGCAAGAGTGTACCAGGATGGTTTGGTTACTACTAACGGAGATGTCTAAGATGTTGCATATGTTGGCTGTAGTTATGTTATGGAGCTGCAATTTTTCGACAGAGCCGTGTACAAGATCTATCCCGCTGGAGAAATAATAAGTTTCGAAGTGAGGAATTTCTCAAATGGCGAAGTTGATAGCTTTGATCACTCCGATGTGTGTGCGGCGTTATATCATGTGGTATAGGTTCACCCTCCACTGTTATTGGATTAGATCGGAGGTTTAGATGTTATTATGTCCGTTTTCAAAGATATCGTCTTCAGGCAGGCAGAATTTGAAAATCAACCTGACGTTCCGTAATGTCAGGAAAGTTTCTAGGCTTCGTTTGAATTGATGCATATTCTTACTGTTGTGAATCCAGAAGGCGGATGACACAGAGGTTGTTTTATTGGAGAAACCGATAGACCACTCAAGTGTCTCGACGGGACTAGGAAAAAACGCTCATTTGCACACCGCACTCTTCTGTCTCAGTTCCATCATGTGGCGGAAGTCATTAAGTGTCATTCTGCCTTACAACGATCCTTCCCATATGTCTCCTGTATTTATCACGCGATCATTTCGATCCCAGCGGCTACTGAATAGTGGCGTGAGTAGTATGAGATGGGCGTCTATCCTCACTACATTACTGGCTCTAATTGCATGTGGGAGTTTGTTAGAAATGTAGGTATATTTTACTAGGAAAAAATTTGAGCGGAGTATTTTTACGGGATTTAAGAGTTGTTAAATTGAACTCGTTGTTCCTGATGTTGTATTTTGAGCTATGCTGAAGGCGAATCGCGAGTTTGACTGTGAATTTATTGCTATAAACTAAATTGTACATGAGCGCAAGTTTCAGCTCGAGACGCCGTAGCCGAAGAGGATCCAGTTCAAGCATCTGACGGCGTTCTCTGTAGTTCAAAGAGGAGGGATAACCCACTAAAACCTTCGTAAATGCACGTTGTAGACTCTCCAGAGCCTATCAGACTTGCGCAAGTGACTATATATGAACGTGCAGTACTCAATTTGGGGTCGTACGCACAGCTTATAAATGTGCAGTTGAGCTGCAAGAAGGAAGAATGAGTGTCTAATGTATCCAACCGTTCGTCTACTTTTGGCTACTAGGAAAGAAATATGTTCAGCAAAATTGAATGGGTTTGAGTAACGTAAGCCCAGGCCGCTGACTAAGTTGGCAGTTGAAATAGCATCACCTCTAGTTTTATAAAGTCCTCTAGTATATGACTACCGTGTGCGACAGTGGTGGATTTATTGGCCGAGAATTTCATCAGCCAGGTTTGACACCAAGACTCTAATGACATGATATCCTCCCGTGTATTTCTAAAGAGGAATGGAGATCGCCAGTAGGAACAGTATAGACAAGTTTGATGTCATCAGCGAATAGGAATAGTTTGCCATGTTTGATAACTTTACATATATCATCTATATACATAAGAAAGAGTATCGGTCCCAGGACGCTTCCTCGAATCACTCCGCCGGTGACTGGTCTGGGCGTTGAACTGTTATCTTCTATTTTCACTGCTTGTGTGCGGTCCACAAGGTATGGAACAAACCAGCTGAGTAATGGGTCACGTATACCGAAAGATGTCATTTTGATCAGACGGCGCTTATGAAGCACACGATCAAAAGCTTTTTGCATATCCAGGAGTATACTTATAACTGCATTCCCCGAATCAGCAGATTTTGTGGCATGATTAGAGAATTCCAGCTAACACGTCATGCACGATCGTTTGCGAAGAAACCCATGCTGGGATAGGTTTATAAGGATTTGTGATAATAGGAATTCAACCATGCGACATTTTATTATCCTTTCCAACACTCTAGAACAAATTGAAGTATGGTTAATGGGACGATACTTATTGATGTTTTGTCGCGAACCACCTTTTCAACGTGGCTGAAATATAGAATTTTTCCATTGGAGAGGGAAAGAACTTAACGATGGAGAAAGTGCATAACTATTGAGCAAGAGGAGAAGGATGCCATCCCCTCCGTGTTTGAGAGCAACAGGGTGTATACCCTCTGGACTAGGAAGATAAGGGGGTTTGATAGTAGCAAACTGAGAGCGTATTTTTACTGCACCAACAGTAACGTGGCGCAGAAACGTGTTTGTTTTTACAGGTGGAGGCAATACATTTTCTTCACTGTTGGAGGAAGCAGCAAAATACGAATTGAAGGCCTCGTAGATTGTTACGCGATCATCTACGTAATTTCGCTCCTTAATGCAACTAATGAGATAATAGGGTCTCTTGTACAGTTTCTGCGCTTTACTAACTGCATCAACTCAGAGCTCTTCTCTTTACCGTTCAGCGCGCGTTTTTCCTTATTCAGGTGGAGCGTTTTGGTTCTAGGTTCAATAGTGTCAAACATTTTGTGCATTTGAATAATAAGGGAAAAATNGGTTCTAGGTTCAATAGTGTCAAACATTTTGTGCATTTGAATAATAAGGGAAAAATCTTGCGTTTTTCGGTATCGTGATTTCAGAGTTTTGAGCTTACATTCCTCTTTTGGAGTGAGCGTCGAGCTTTAACCACACACACTACGGCGTTTTGATCTTTTCGGGGCTCTGATATATTGATGCAAAATCTGAAGTGTTCACTGAATACTTCGGTTGCAATCGTAGGGCCAGAGGTCAGAAAGAATATGTTCCGGACCAATGACCTCAACAGAGTGGCTAACGTATTCCAGTCGATTAATTTTATCTGGCGATAACTTATTATGTTCGACGCTTTTACAGCCTTTAGGTCAGACGTGAGGTTGACCACGTTGTGATCACTTCCTGGAAACCGTTTTAGGACGCATACTTAGCAGAAGAGATACCTGTTGTAAAAATGAGATCTAAAGTGTGGTCCAATCTGGTAGGTGTTAAGACGTGTTCGCGCCAACCATTTACTTGGATACATACAAGAATCTCCGCTTGATTTGCAGGGGCAGTGAAGGATTTCCAAGGAATATTGGGCACATTGAAATCTCCACCAATTATTTTGTACTGTGTGGGCAATGTTGATACATAATTCAGTTCATTGATAAGATTGGTCATGTCGTCATGAGACGCGTTAGAGTAGTTTACGGGATTCGGTTGACAATGATAGTCACAATGAATCACTAATTCTATCAAGACACGGCCCATCGAGTATAGTTGCAGAATACTGCTCCCTTAGGTAAATTAGACATCCATCGCCACGTCCTGCACCGCAATTTTTACGGAACATGTGATAACCTATAACATTTAGTTGTGTGTTTGAAGTCTCAAAGATACACCAAACTTCAGTGACCAGAATAATGCACGGATTGTATAGAAAGATGAAGGATCTGAAAAAGTGCGTCTTATTGACCAGTGAGCGTGCATTCAAAAGCAATAAACTTAATGCATTTTCCTTACTCGACGTCATAATTAGACCTTTAAAAATGTCCGAAGCAGAAGGGTCTTTGTCATTCAGAGACTTTGGTGACGTTCTTTGGTCTGATGCGATTATGGTTAGCGCATCGATCACTAATGGGATGTCCTCTGCGTCTGTGTCCATGACAGAAAATTTTGGAAAAGTGTCCGTAAGGTGTATTGGGGCATTGGGGATATGGGAGGTGGACTATGCAGGGGAGGTTTGAACGGAGTGTGACGCAATAAAAAAGAGTAAGGTTGAGATGGATTGATCATATCTACATGCACGTTGACCGCAAAGGGATTACGGGATGCATTTAGATGAGCATCAATACTGTGGGGGCTGTTGGTTTTAAAAGGGGCGTTAAGCGTGGCATAAGGGACTCTGGTGGGAATAGTGGGGTTCTGGTTAAGTCTTGCTATGAAAGGTGTGTCGCGTAAGATATTGCTATTGTTGGGAAGAGGCCGAAGATTAGGGGTTGGTAATAGATACATCCTTTTTCTCCCTGGGTGTGGGTATGGGTTCAAATGCTCATTTTTCCCTTGTATTGCGGAGGAGGTAAGCACGAACGACTCGTAGAATAGTGACTTGGGGAGGGTTTGTTGATGCCAGTGCTCCACTGACGGTCGGTTGTTAGGTTCCTTTGGGATGAGTTTAAAGTTGGAGTACCGGCGTGTGTCTGGGTGGTAGATGGTCTGAGCCATACTTTGTCTGATCTAGCTACCGCGTTGACACGTTGAGATTTAGACGTCCCATTTGGTTCAATATAGGCATACTCAATTACATGCTGTGGTTTGGAAGTTCACTCCTCGACGGGGGTCGCCGTTTCGTAAGGCGTGTTTTTGGAACTGTCAAGATCTACTGTTAAGTTAATCAAGTCGGCTAGTATGATGTCCTCCGTTGTTTCGTTGGTGTTTTTAAGAGGGACAGTGGCAGGTTCAGGTGTAACGCAACAGGACGGAGCTACACAGGGTGAAGCTACACACTCATCAGCACCCGATTCATTACCCTTTGACATCGTCGCACCTTGTTTGAATGTGTCTTGAGCCATACGCTTGGAGGTGACAGCGTCGCGCAATAAGCGATGTTGACATTCCCTCTCAAGCGGCGTTCTATCCTGCATAATTCTTATAAGTTTAAGGGAGGTTTTGGACTTGGTGAGGTCCCAAAATTTGATGAACTGTTCCGCAGTTGTTTCTCTCCGGAATCCGAACAAAAGCGGGTAGTAGATCTTTTGAGTCTTCTTGCGAAGGCGAATGCAGGTATAAGATGTCGGGTCTATATTGGTAATCCTCGTGAGTAGCTTCTTAATGCCATCGAAGTGAGGCTTATCTGGCACATTGAATACGATGGCATTATATGTGCAACGCATCCGTTTTATGATTTCTGTTGTCAATGTGTTGAGAAACAAGCTCGCGCTCTCTACGTTATCCATCTTGGGACTTTCCGGCAATTTGAAGATGTAAGATAGGGAGACAAAGTTTTCCCTTAGAGAATCGGATACAGCATAGCTTGTTTTTAGTTGGGCAAGTTCAGCTTCCAGTTTAGATATCTTACCAAATAAATCCGTCAATACATCGTCTAGGGGGATAGAGCAGTTCTTAGTTAGAAGAGTATCGGTGGGAACCACCAGTTTATCTTCACCCCCTTTAAAGGCAGCATCTTTGGAAGGGCCTTTACAAGTTTTGGGCCAAAAGCATTTGTCCTTAGGTCATTCAATATCTACTTTAGAGCTAGAACAAGTGGTTTTGACACCAGTAGATCTTGTTTGACGACCGGTTTTGGTCATCATAATTTGTTATGTAAAAATATTTCTAGACAGTCGTGGACATAGATGAAGTGTAAGCGGACTGTGCTGAAAAAGTTGTCAAAAATACCAATTATATGAGAAACTTCAATTTAAATATCCACACAGTAATTACTTGTTATTTTCGAATCGCGCATTCATGCAAATACCATCGGCAGTGTTTCTCAGAGTTCTACCCTTCATCGTTTTTTCTGGACCATTCTGAATTACGCCTCTACTGCCGCAGTTTTGCGGACGGCGTTAGCTACAGGAGACCAACGGCAGTACCCTGTCTGCATTTTGTTCCGCAAAATTTCCAGAACGATTGAGTCAACTGACCTCAGAATAGTAAACATCAAACTCGCACAGGAAACTTGTGAAATATGACCTGCGGTGAAACTGAATTGGGGCGGCTTACAAATTGGAGGAGATTCAGTAATCATAGTTCGTTCGCTAACCGCTACAGACGGGAATGTGGTCAGTCAGTGCCAGCTTGTCAAGGATGCAGTCAGCTATTGCCTAGAATTTGTCAGCAAAACGTGAAGAGTAAAACGAATTGTGCGAAGTGCTCTCATATTCACACTAATTGGTTGCTTGGTGCAAGGTCGTGTAATGTAGCAGCCAACTCGCCAGTTGAAATGGGGGAACGTCTTCTGCTCAGTAGTAATGCTAAGTGCTGTTTTTCTCCGGCGAAACGTTCTGCTTTTTTAATAAATTTAGAGTGCCAAGTACAGATCAAACCATTGTTCTGGTTTTCTTGTATCGGCCACCTAACATACGAATTCAACCGCTAAGTTAACGAATTTTAACTCCAGTCTGTCCCCTTGAAGGACGACTTGAGTGCGAATGGGTGAAATGCAGTAACAGTACCACAACACAGCGGAGGCAGGCGATCCAGCAAGGTGAACGCTGCTACTTCACGACTATCAGTAACGGCATTATTTAGCCGCATTGTGGAAATGAACTACCATTTGGCTTCTCTTCCCTCAAAAACGTCACTTCTTACGTACGTTCACTGTTGGCTTGTGTGTTCACTGAATCGATTCTCCTCGCGTGTACGCAACTAAAACCAGACACTGAACGAATAAGCAGGTGTTTAGGTAACTGGAAGCTTATCGTGCAAAGTTGCAGTTGGTTCCCTAGAACAATGAATACTTTCATCGCACGCGCTAAATGGAGGGTAAGTGAGGGTTCTGACGTTCAGTGATTGAGCGATCCGGGTGTGTTCGAGGCGACATTGACTCACGCAGACCAATAAACGTTGGTAAGCAAAAGCGACCAAACACAAAAAGGAGAAGGCAGACAATGATAATGGTATATTTGTCAGCGCACCTAAGCAAAACACGCCCAGATGGGTTTGATCACTGCACACATTGTAAAGCCGTACACAAATGTACGCTATAGTTAAAAATTGTAACATAAGCCAGTTGTGCAAATAAAGTGACAAAACGGATACCACAGGGGAGAAAAATTTCATTTTATGAAGAGGAATTTGAGAATCATGTCTGCAGGACAAAAGTTCTTAGGTCCTAGAAAATTCGATAAGAATGCTTGGTAGTTACATACATTTACGATTTGCAAGGTGATCTGTTACCCAAAAAACAAGGCATGCCAGAAGCAGGTGTATTGAAAGTTGAGAAAATGAACTTTACAAGAAGAACGTCCTTAACTGATGTAGTTGTTTGCAAAGTGTGCGGAAATTTTGTTGGGATGTGGGGAAAGAGACAGGCAGATAGATTTTCGGATAAATGAACGGACCTCTGTACTATACTTCGTTATCCACTCAAAATCGACAGAATTCGGCAGATCTCGCAGATTGTCCCACCAACAATGGACTTCGATTTCCATGGTGGAGTAGCCTTTCACGTGAATTACACTTGTGGAATCAATGATTGAAAGCGTCTCCTAGGGCGAGGTATCCGCATTACAATGAACAAACTCCAGAACTTGGTCAATTAACCGCTCAGACACACTAATCCTCTCAAGGGTAGAATTTGTCATGGCTGAGTTTCTCAGAACACTTGACACGGTCGCGGAAAGAACGTGTCTGGTGAAATTCGCCTTCATGGAATGCTCACCAGAAAAAATGAAGCAACTTGGAGAATGGACACCCTCGATTCCAATCTTCAAATTGACAGATGGCGTCTTGGCAAACAGTGACCATTCTGAACAGCTTCCCCCAACAAAACGCACCATCCCTGATTTCTCATGAGCTGGACTTAACAGCTCTGTAGCTGAACCTCAAGCCGCGCTAGCATTGATTGCCGATCCATGGTTCCTGATAGCAGACATCCAGGTAGTAACTGCTGGATCGCTAGTGATTTAAGTAGCCTGTACATCAACACTTCAAGTTTGACGAATAAGCCCAGGAGCTGAGACTCCTTCGAGAGAAACGAAATGTTACATTATGGCGTTGACAGCGACGTGGTCACGGTCAGATATTGGGGGTTTGGAAGTGGACCCACCAAACATGAATGTTTTGAGGAGGCAACAATTCGATGAGCTAGGCGATGTGAAAGTACTATGCTGTTTAATCATACAGACCACTTGGAGTTGGACTGTTCACTGCCTTCGCCGGTACCCAAGCCCATTTGAGTATGGGTCATCATTGTTCTAACAAACCCCTTCTCTATCTGCTATATACAGCTAATCCGTACGTGGGAGCGTATGACCGCTACCCAGTTGTCACTTAACATCGCGTCAATAACTTGCCCTCAGGTGGCATTTCAACACCCGACGAGCTTAATCACTTAGAAGGTAAGTTGAGCACTCTTACCGCCCACTCCAGTCGGTACTCACCTACAGCATTGTTTCTCCGTACCGCAGTCGAACCAAGGTCATTTAAAAATAGACTAGGCTCAACAAGATGGCATTAGGATTTCGCATGTCTAATTTAGACCTTGTCCCCAATCACACCAGTGGAACCTCGGCATCAAAATGCCTGTGGGCTGCAGTGATCATGCGCTGAGTTTGTTCAGGTTTAGCTATGCTCCCTCCAGAGTGACGGATGAACTTCCAACATTACGCAGCCATTTTGAGTGGGCTACGTGAGCATACACAGCCACTTTCTAACAGCCTCCAACAACTCACCATATTTACCCTCCTGAGGGGTACTTTGGCAGCATTTTAATGTCACTATAAAAAACGACCAACACATGCGCTTCACCAAAGAAAGCCAGAGAATAATTAGCCGACCCGTGTTACTTGTAGACATGCCACAGGACTTGCTCACTACACGCTCAGATGAAATTTACGTCAGCCCAACCCCCAAAAACCTACAGTCAACAAAAAGCTTACAAGGAATGTTTAAAAACGAGACAGTTCGTGGTGAAAAAACGAAATGTAATCCTTCGCGTTCGCTTATACAAGAGAGGGGCACATAAGGACGGGAATAAATGTTGGTGAACTCATGCTATCGGTATCTTAACTACACACCGTGGATGAAACAGCCCTTCGACGAAGCGGCGTTTAGATGCTTGCAGTGTTTACGAAAGAACAAGCCCATAATGGTTTCCAGACCCGGTGAAAAATGACAGTTGCCTTAATGAATAGTATTAAGCATGCCATCCAAATGAACGATATGCAGGCTTGTGGCTCATATTTCATGAAGATGATTAAGGGAAAAGACAAAACAGCAGCCATCTGAAAGGCGATATCTGGAACGTTGCCTGAAATGAAACAGGAGGGGATGAATGATCCGGCCACCTTAGAGCACAGCCTTCCCACTGAGGCGATAATCACTAGGTTGTACGGTCTGTCCAAAGTGCACAGGGCAGGTTTACCTTTGAGACCCAGTTTAAGTAGGTGAAACTCACCTCATCATTCTCGAGGCAAATTACCTGCCGGTCCGTCCAAACCCATCAGGTTGGAGCTAGCAAAAGGCAATCTTCGAGACACGTTTTATTTCACCAAAACCATCCAATATCTGAGCCTAAATAATCATAGAATTTTCCCACTGGATGCTGCCTCGCCATTTACGAACTTGCCTCTACGCGAGAAAATCGACTATTTGTGCGATTACACCGTGTGTAGCAACCAACATGTGGGTATCCCAAAGGATGCACCGAGAGAAGTGCTAGTGGTTTGTACTAGTAACACTCAAGTTCCGATAAACAGTGCAGTCTACCGACAGAGAGATGAAGTGTCATTGATCTTGCATCCAGATTCATCTCCAGCTGAGGTTCCCGATAGCAACTTGGAGACTAACCAAATTAGTACGGTCGACGAGAAATTTACATTTTACAAACGCCACGTTGATGGTATATCTTACGATTTCAACGAGAACGCTAACATAAACATTTATGGCAGCTTTCAAGTCAGCCCACAGCAGTATTGAATTCACCAAGGAGACAGAGAACAATGGAAGAATAAATTTTCGGTTGTTTGCATAGTGAGAAGAGATGATGCATTTGAACGAAGTATGTACAGAAAATATATTCGAAGTGGCCGGTGAACTCACTTCAACAGTTTCGTTCCGCTCAATTAAACGCGAAACCTCATACTGCGCCTGAAGCATCAATACTAGTCGTAGACTGTGACTTATTCAGTCATCGTGGGCAAAAAGTTGCTTTGCTCCGTACTCCATCATATTAGCTTGACACCTGGTGCGGGGATTGAAATCATCGAAGTCTGTGTCAACGACTTATCTGTTTTCTAACTAGCCGTTAATCAAAACAACCTTACGGTAGGTTATTTTCGAAATATAATTTGACTGATATTGTTGTGATCGTTTGCATGTAGCAACATTAATATATGGATGCCCAGATAATGTATATTTTGACATATTATGATGCAGATAGCATTCATCAGACCCCTGACTGAGGTCATATTTTTAGGGAATGGATTACATCGCGACTTCGAAGATGATGTTTGCTAATCGTAAATTTCACATCCTATCACGATTCCAGGAGTGCTTTCAGAGTCATACGGAGGATGTGGGCATTATTTAGGTTCCTCGGACAAACCGGAGTTTAAAAACGGTTCTGAAGTATGGTAAGTCAAGGTGGCATGATTCCCTGAAAACCTTCCAGATTCATTACGGATGTGCGAGATATGAAAAAGCGTATGGGTTTATGCAAGGGTGTGCGATGTGCCGTGTAAGCTGACTGTTGATAGTTATAACAACTCCTCCCCACACACGTTGCAATTTACGGTTCCATGTAGTCCGACGAAATGTCTGTCTTCCGAGTTAGAGCAAACCATCTCTTCAATCGTCTGGTATGAGTCTGTTCTAGAAATTGCGGACTAACTACAAGTGGATTGAACCAATGCAGGAGCTTGTTTCACTTCAACACACCAGCTGCTGACATTAAACATTATGTAGCGGATGCTTACGAAAAGTAGAATTTGTCACAACGGTTGACGTTGGAAATGTCCGCCGCAAGCTGAAGCCCGCAATGTCAAGTGAGTTTGTTAGGTAGGAATGGAAACGGAACATAAGAGAACCTTGAGGAAGTGCTGCCGGTGATTAGTGCGACACGTGGGGTGCGAAACATGCGGAATGAAGGCAACAGATTTATGCATATCTGTTCAGCCCAACAAACACAAATTAAACAATCTCAAAGTTTCCCGCATCTTGTGGATGTAGATACCACCCTGGGGACAAACACGCACTGGTCTGTCAATAAGCGTTTCCTCATACTGTAATTTATACTGATGCTCACTCACTGATGGCTTGGAACACGGCCGGCCCGTGATGTACGGGTACGTTCGTGGTGAGGTGTGTGCTTCATCACGTAGGCTGGTGGAAATTCCCTGAAAAATGATGGGCGAGCACATTGCGGTAAAGACGTTTGTGACTGATAAGGTGGCTGTGCAATTGAGATAAGCCCATATGGTGTACGGCTGCGACATCATTTTGCGTTGCTTCCATGTACGTGACGCCAGTTGTAAGCGTGTAACCGTGACCTTGTCTGCTACCTTCGCGTGGTGGTCAGGCTTGCGTGCTGTTTTGATCCGGAGGGCTGTGCTGACTAGGACTTCGGTCCTTGCGGGTTCAACCTTGTTAGATTGACCGATGAGGAGCAGCCAGACTAAAAGCAGTTGCGTGCGTTTGTTGTGCGTGGAGACTGTGTGTTGTGGCTCGTTGGGAAGGTGCCTGTTTCTGCCTGGACTGACTGTGTATCTGGTTGTTGGAATCGTGTGTACAGTGGTGTTTGATGCTGCCGCGTATGCGTGTGTATGTGTGTGAGACAGCTGCTGCCTTGCGGTTCAGGCGTTTTAGCCGAAGGCTTTGGTTGGGGGCCCTAATCACTCTTCTGCAGTGGTCTGGGCGTTCTGACAGTATCCGGAACCCATACAAACAATGATGATGATACAAACTAAACTAAATAGTATACTGCATCGACCGTCGCGCAGGATAAACCGGGTCGCCCTATCTTCTGCACATGACAGGGTGGATAGGCGAAAACATGTTACTGTCAAACACACTCTCATGCTTCCCCCAATCACGAGCCCCCGAGTAGATAATGCTCAACTAAGTTTCAGTGCCTAGAAGACCGACTTGAGACAGGCCCGGGGACGCAAGACGCTTACGATTGGGACGTGGAACGTGCGCACGCTGCTGGATCGATGCAGCGCCACAGATCGACCGAACGGCGCACCGCCATGATCGCAATGGAACTGTGTCGATATGGAATCGACGTAACAGCCTTGAGTGAGACAAGGCTTGCAGACCAAAGTATGTTGCGGGAAGCATTTGCTGGGTACACGTTCTACTGGACAGGTTACCCGGCAAACAGTGTTCGGGAGCATGGTGTCTGTTTTGCAGTCGCTGATCGCATCAATGCTTTGATGACAGACGTACCGCACGGCATCAGCCCTCGAATGCTGTCGATGCTCCTGCGACTCGGTCGAGGTAAGTGTGCTACATTTGTTAGTGTTTATGGTCCAACTATGTGTCACACTGATGATACAAAGGACCAGTTCTATGATCAGCTGTCCGCCACAATCCGGTCTGCGCCAGTGAATGACCGACTGTTTGTTTTGGGTGACTTGAACGCTAGAGTTGGGCGCGACTCTGTAGCTTGGCCGGGAGTCCTCGGACCCTACGGCATTGGTTCAGTCAACGCGAACGGTGATCGTCTGCTGCACCTGTGTGCTACTCACGAGCTGGCTATCACGAACACCCGATTCCAGCTGGATGCGAGCGACATCACGACGTGGACTCATCCACGAAGCGGTCACCACCACCTACTTGACTACGTGATTGTGCGGCAGCGCGACATTGGTGAAGTGCGCATCACGCGAGTGATGCGCGGGGCTGAATGTAGCACAGATCATAGGCTGGTCAGGACCAAATTGTTTATCCATGTACGCAAGTCCGTTTATTGTAGATCTTTTGGACAACGGCAGAAGCTGGATATCAGAAGGTTGGAGAACTTCGAGACGAAGGCTGCCTTTCAACGTGCAGTCGTCGCTCGCCTGCACAATGCTCCTGTACCCACTACCCCCGAGGGTATGTGGCAACAACTGAAGAAACAGATTATGGTAGCAGCCACCGAGACGATCGGTGTGGAGCGCAAGAAACGCCCGGATTGGTTCGATGACAACAACGTGGCTATCTCCAACTTGGTACGAGAGAAGAATGCCGCGTTCGCCACATGCACAATGGACCCTGGCAATGGAGCGAAGAAGACTAGGTTCCGGAATATCCGCCGTCAACTGGCTGAGCGTGTTCGCGGAATTAAGGACAACTGGTGGAGGAAACAGGGCGAGCGCATGCAGGGCTTCGCAGATCGTCGGCAACACAAGGAGTTTTACGATTCGCTTAAGGCGATCTTCGGTCCGTCTATCCAGTCTACTAAAGCACTGGTAGACGTGGACACCGGTTGTTCTTGCAGCCAGCCGGAAGACATCATGGGAATATGGCGCAAACACTTCGGCAGCCTGTTAAACCGCCCTACTACAATTGATTGGGCGACTGTTAACAGTCTGCCGCAACAGGACGTCAAATCTTCGCTTGCTCTCGCCCCCGACTTGCTGGAGTTGCAGAGGGCGATTGGTCAACTGCGCAACGGGAAGGCTGCAGGCGAGGATGGGCTGCCAGGTGAGATCCTGAAGAATGGCGGTCCGGCGTTGGAACGCGCTCTGCTCCAACTGGTTCACTCCATCTGGGAGCACGAGGTGATGCCGCAAGACTTCAAGGATGCCCTCATCGTACCCTTGTTCAAAGGGAAGGGTAGCAAGCAATGCACCGACAGCTACCGAGGTATCAGCCTCTTGAGCTGTGCAGGCAAGGTGCTTGCCAGAATCCTCCTGAACCGACTGAATGCGTCCGTTCTGGAGATGAATGTTCCCGAGGAGCAGTGTGGATTTCGGTCGAGTCGGAGTACAATCGACCTGGTGTTTGCTGCTCGACAGCTTCAGGAGAAGTGCCGAGAACGGAATCAGCCCTTGTATGCCCTGTTCGTGGACTTCACCAAAGCGTTCGATTCCGTGAACCGCGAGGCGCTGTGGACGGTGCTTGGTAAGTTTGGATGTCCAGGTAAGTTCGTCAATATGGTTAGATTGTTGCATGCGGGCATGAAGGCGAAGGTGCAATCGTGTGGATCGACCTCTGATGATTTCGACATCGTCACTGGCGTGAAGCAGGGTTGTGTTCTAGCCCCAGCCCTATTTAGTTTATATTTGACTGCGATGGTAACAGTTGCTTTTCAGAACTCTGGAGAGGATGGTGTCGAGGTGGAGTACCGGACGGACGGGCGTCTGTTGAATATCCGACGATTTGGCGCCTCAACCCGGCTGCAGACCTCAAGGATGCGGATGCTTCTGTTCGCCGATGACAGCGCCTTGCTAGCGCACAGCGAAGAAGAGCTGCAACGTCTAGCTACAGCATTCGCTTCGGCAGCATCGAAGTTCGGGTTGGACATCAACACAGGTAAGACGTATTCGTTTTTTCAGCCTTCTCCTGGTGGAGGTGCTGCTTGTGTACCTCCACCCGAAATTCGCATCGCTGGAGACACTGTGAATGGCTGCGGGGATTTTTGCTACTTGGGTAGCAACTTGTCGACAGATCTGTCCGTGGACCGCGAGTTGAGAGCGCGTGTGGCAAAGGCTAGCGCTGCTTTCGGACGTCTTGAAAGGCGTGTCTGGAAGAATCACAGCCTGAAGATGGCCACGAAGTTGTGTGTCTACCGCTCAATGGTGCTGTCTATCCTGCTGTACGGCAGTGAGACGTGGACACTGTATCAGCGGAACGTGAGCTATTTGAGCCGTTTCCATGTTCAGTGTCTGAGGCGCATCTTGGGTATTCGGTGGTCGGACATGATTCCGAACACTGAGGTAATGCGGCGAGCGGACATGGACGGGATGGAAGCCATGTTGATGCTGAACCAGCTCCGTTGGCTCGGTCACGTCCGTCGGATGGGCGATGACCGTATCCCGAAGCAGTTACTGTACGGACAAGTGAAGTCAGGTAAGCGAAATCCCGGTGGCCAGAAGCGGAGGTACCAGAATGTTGTGCAGGTAAGTCTTTCACGTTGTAACACTGATTTGAGATTTTGGGAAGATTTGGCGTTGAACCGGACGGTCTGGAGGAATACGGTTCGGGCGGGCGTCCGAAAGTTCAACGAGCAACTATTGCGTGGTCGCGCGCGGAAGCGTGCGGTACTCAAAGGAACCATCGGTGCCATAGGTCACGTTGACGTGACTATATAGCGTTGCGATGTGTGCGGCCGCGAATGCGCTGGCCGTTTGGGGCTAGTATGTCACCAACGTACTCATAGTACCCCGTCGGCGAAGATACGGCGAGTACGCCAGGCTCAGGGAGGAAATATAAGCGTATCCATTCTGCTCTCGTTAACGACTGCATCGGCCAACAGTCTGATCGTTGAAAATCAATCCGTTCTTCTTTTCAGAAACTTGGGTGTCTGCGGTGTTTGATCCATTTTTTTCTTTGGTTTTCTTGGTGTACTGTATGACGAATGGTCTGCCTGACTTATATTAGTACAATGAGAATTTTGCTTTTCATCCTCATCTTTTCTGAGATGCACTAACCTGCACTCCCATGCTGCAGCGCTTCTTGTATTACACTATACAGATCTTTCTTCTTAGTTTAGACCTGTTGATTGCAGTCTCTCTCTATTTAGTTATCGAGAGATAAGAGTTTTCTTTCCTTGTTAGCCAATCAACGGGCTAACCAGCATTGGCCGGCTGGACAGAAAGGCCCCACTGGCACACCTTCCAGTCTTATTCCTTCGGGTTTACACTGGATATGTGGTGTGTTGGTGGAACTGCAACTGGTGAAGCACAAGCCAATTGCAGTGATGGTTGAGCGCAGGCGTCCTTGGGCTTCGGTCACTGTGACAGGCTAATCCGAGTCGGATGCCGCCAACCGTAAGCGTGTAATTGAATGAAATTCGTCAGTTTTGTTCGTGAGAAAGAGTAGGCTGCACTCTTACACCGTATACCGTAGTTTCAAACAGGGCTTAGATATCATCGGCCGAACCGATATGAAGCCTGTGAACAGTTTTCCGTTTCAGTGGCCTAACGTCAAACCCAATTGGGGCATTCAAGCACAAAGCGATGTTGTCCACTTCGACAACCGCACGAATAATAGGCTGCAGGATGCCAAAGGACGGTTAAAAGAAGGACGCACACTGAAGACTTCCTAGTTGATACCATTCGAAAAACATGTATCCACGGCGAGTGGCTTATGCGAGAGTTTTTAGTGCAAGCGACCTATGGATGCGACCGTCGTGAAGTTGCTGGTGTTGACTTGCACGCCAAGAACATTCTTCAACGGGTGATCATTTTCGCAAGTCATCTTGTCCGAAAACATCAGAACGGATGGATAACACGACTCCGTTTCGAAACAGTATTTGGGTGCGAAGTAAGCGGTTCCACGATAATCACCTTGAGGATTGCAACTTCGTGTGCAGCATGATGGTGCAGCTTTCGTCGTCGATAGCATGCAAGGTACTCGTGAGCGTCCCTTTTGCTGTTTACTTCGGCTCCTTCAAATGCCCATACAGTAAGGCTTTCTGTAGTGTCTACTTTCGTCTACAAATGTCGCGCCCCGATTTATGAGCTGTGGCCATTCGACAGTTGGTGGGTTTGCATCTTCGGACCCTCGTTGCAACCATCTTTCATTGTTAACATAAGGCCCCGCGTAATTTATTTGAAGAACTGCATGACTGCAGCGGCCGCACATCAGTGGCATCCAGAACGCATGCAAACTTATGGCCACATTCCCGTGCTGAAGGAAGGCGGAGGTAGCATGTACCATTTACCACAAACTTTGTATAGATCTTCCATGACGATTACCTCACGTGTTTCTTTCTGAGTGACTTCACTCGTCTGCCTATGTGTTAAAATGTACGGTACTGTTTACCTTCACCCGTAAGGTAGGACAAATGGATGGAGCAGATATAGGGGTTTCTGCGTGGAGTACTGTTTGCTCTTACTTATGAGCTAGGACTATTGAATAGAACTTTTGTAGGCCTTTAATCGGGAAGTGCTCCTCGATTTCTTCCGTTCAATGGATAAACTTGTCCGCATTCCAGCGTAAGTAATGCTTCCGTGCAAAACTGCACAATTGTGGTGACAGCGAATGGCTATACCCGTCGAATATAACTAAGAAAACAGCGGTGACTTGCCCGGTTTTAGCGAATAGTCATACGTTGCGGTATGTTTAATGGTGTGTCTTATGTTTGCAGCTATATAAGAAGCCTAGTCCTCATGATCCAACAATGAATCGATAGCCAACAATACAATCGCAGTTTCCCGCATAGTTGGATCGAACCTATAAGAAAAGTGTCATACCTCGTCGACGACAACGAGTTTCATCACATTCAACCAATAATTCTCCGGAAAACGAAATACCTTTTGTTGTTTTTCCGTTGATCACCATGACGCTGAACTACCACACATTGCATCCTTACACTATTGGAAGATCAAAAGCAAATGTTTGCCGAAACATGTCACAGAATTAACAGCTACAGCAACTCAAAAAACCGTCTTCGTCTCATACATTACGAAGATATTTACGGCCTTATAACTACACAGATCGGCCTAACAGATAGGGCTTTAAAGATCTGCATCGCTGAGACTTTACAAGCTGAGCTAGACTTCCTACAGGAAGAGTAGCTGCAGAATGGCTGCTTGATGCTTTTCATTCAGACAACGATGCTGGCGGTATAATTGGAAATTAAACCACCCTTAGTGAATAACAAACCCGCGTTTATTATCCTTCCTTTCAAAGCAAATCCATGGTCGAAGTTATCTCGAGAAGGCTCACAAAGTAAGTCAAACCACTTACTTCGCCACTCAACTGTGCGTGAGTTTCCGTTCAATACCCGTTGTCATGTCACAACCAGCGGTTGCGTGTACTCACTTGTTCGCATGTATCGAGCATAATACACTGGTCGTACTACAAGGAGATTATCTGACGGAGTGCGTGAACATCATCCTGTGTGATTGAATGGTGGTGTGAGTGAAACGGTTACAAGCGCAATTGTTTCTCAGTTGACCGACTCCAATCACTCTGTCAATAAGAAAAATGATTTTCAGATTGCAGACCGAGCGCCCAGGAGTCGATCAAGAAAGATGGAATTCCGTTGGCCGTTGGTATCTGATTGCGCAATTCTGACCTCTGCGCTCAGAGGAAGTTCGTAAATGTACTCAAACTTCCCTGCCCACAATCAATCAAGCTCACGATTTGGCCGATTTCTTGGCTCACCCTAGTCACCGTTTTCATGCTTACTACGCTTTGATCAGCGTGGTGCTGTACACAGTAACCGAGACTTTTTTCTCAACATTGTCGTTCTATAAATCGCAAGTCGTTTTATAAACAGTCGTCCAAAATGGCTTCGGTAAAACCAAGCAGTCTGCGTCAATCTACAGATTCTGTCCTAACTAGAAGCAACCAGCATGCAAAAACCTCATTGCTAGTACGCTCGGAAATAAGAAAG
Source organism: Paragonimus westermani (assembly GCA_008508345.1). Lineage (NCBI taxonomy): Eukaryota > Metazoa > Platyhelminthes > Trematoda > Plagiorchiida > Troglotrematidae > Paragonimus > Paragonimus westermani. Next base: position 101,355 of record QNGE01001368.1, on the reverse strand, counting down.
AGATTAATATTCACTTGAAAATGTGTTATCAGAAAATGTCGCCGGAACTACTTAGCAGGTATTTTGCAGACCATATCACAGTCTGCTCTCCGTCCCCAGAACATGGACTGTTGTGTTCTTGCCAGGTCTTGGAAGCTGAAACACAAGTCCCAGGGTTTCTACAACATACGCACAATTCTGTTGAATGTCCTGCAGATAACATAGCTGCCGCCATAAGTCAATCGTTTCGAAAGGTTAACCGTCTGGTGAGTGAAGATAATGCAGCTGCATGACGGCGCTGTACGCGACGCAGCTTCCTACAACAGACCCATTCACCTCATCGTAGTCCGTTCAAAGACACTGGAAGTTGTCGCCAAGGGCGCCACTCAAGACGCCCGCTACACAAAATTTGCTCACCTTTCAACAGCACGTTTCCAGACAGTGCCACTCGTGCATCACCAACCTTATAACTGCTCATGATCAGCGGACTGAAATAGTTGGTTCTGGCGATCGAGTGGATATTACAGCACTTGACTTCCCAAGATCCATCGATAGGGTACAGCCGCATAATGTTATCTAAAGTGCGGTCGCGCAGAACGGGTGGACAACTGCTGCGTTAATTGACAGCGTTTCTGAATAGACACACCTTTTCTGTCAATACTAATGACACCTACTCATTGATCTGAAACCCCCTGTTTAAGGTGCAGCAACTGCCAATTTTACGCCCTTTGCTGCTCATCCTCACGGCAATGAAATGTCAACGCCTTTGTGTTCAAGCGTTCTGTTGTATGTAAACACTGTAAAGTTTTGCAGTCATCTGAGACCACCGTACATGAACCAGGTCTACAATCAATTCTCGACTTGCTACTGGTGTCGGTCAAATAAGATACCGCGAGACGCAGCGACTCGTGAACTTCTCAGGTTCTGCCATAACAGTGAGTTCTCGTACCACTTCGATTACGCCTGACTTTGCGTATTCGAACAAGACAAGAATCAGGACATGGTGTTACCACAACTTCGTTCAATAATACTGATTCTGACCATACGTTACAGCAAACAACTTCAGCTGCGGAAGAAACAGATCCAATGAATGGTCATGCTCTCGTTTGTCGATGACCAACGGGCGTTGCAGAGCGATTGCTTTTCCAGAATTTAGTGGATTCACTGAATGGCGCTAATAGCTATCACAAACCTTTTGCGCCCTGAAGACTCATGGTGTGATGTAGGTTTGCACTCAGTTTATTAAGACCGAATTGACCGGAGGGCCAGATCATGCTGTAAAACGTGCGATCCTAAGGGCATCGGTACGTTACACAGTCTAACCCTTTGGAGTCTGCACCAAGTTGCTCAGAGCAAAGAGACTGATCCATTAGGCAGTTAATTGCCCTCAAATCAACAGATTGTTGTGATTAGACGGCCGGAGATAGCGAATCATCAGTGGAGATAATGTTCAAGACGGGAGATGACGAAAATATTAGGTTCCCATTATTTCACCGCTTCTGTATCAGAATCGAAGCGTAAAAGAGGGGTATTAGCGAGATACTACCATACTTATATATGCAGCGTGTAGTGCACACCAAACATGCAAACACAGTGCCAAGTAATTTTTGAAGGTGCAAACTGCAGTATTCTGGGTTGGTCAGATACAACGGTACAAACCGCGATGCACCCGGTCAACGTACATAGAAAATATATACTATTTACCTCCTCTATTTTCTTTTTAATCCGTTCAGACTGTTCCTTACCTCCGCCACTATAAAATGTCGCTGCAAACGGCAAGAGAATCCGGATACAAAGACCTAGAAGAACGTCACGATCATCGTCGGAATGCAAGGTATCACAATGAACCGCGAAACCTGGAACGTGAATATTGCAACATAACCATGGTCACTCAGGACCTCCCTAGAGTAGAGAGGCGGACGGCGTTCAAACAGGCCTTATTCTTTGTACAGCCCGAAGGCGAGGCACTTGCGCACAGTCGCATTTCTGGAGAGTCTGGTGTGTTTGGTTCTAGGTCATCATACGGGCCAATCAGAGGTATGTTCCGAAGTTAAAACTGAAGCGAAATGGTGGGGAAAACCAACAAGACTTATGTGAAACGATTAGCAGTACAAATCGAGCTGGCTCGTGATTAGTACTCACGGCCAGACTCATGGCATACAAAAACTGTCAGTCAGCTGTTTTTGTGCACAAAGAATCGGCTGTCGGCGGCTTATCCACAGTGCTTCATAATTCTCGAGGATTTTTGGGGTGTGCTCGTTCATCTAGACCTCAAACGACATTGACATTGTGAACCGTGGTCAAAAAGTGCCTTACAATGTAAGAAGCCGCGTTTTTACTGGCTGAGTGTGGTTGGTTGGCGTATGAGTCAGTATAAATCTTAACAACTTTGAGATGTGCTCTTTGGTTCCGGTTCCAACCATTCCCTCTGTTCTATCAACGTATGTTTCCCCGCAACTGCAGGAAAATTGATAGATAGAATAGCTGGCAGAAAATATGGAGATTTGGTTTTTGACCGGGGATAGAGATAGTCTTGTCGTTTAAGGGAGCAGTGCAAACACTTCTGCATTATGCACAGGTTTTAACGCGTTGTTGAACAGCTTTCCGAAGGTGTTCATAAGGTTATCATCTTTAAAGGAGAGTTTGATGAAGACAGCTTTTTAGGCACTTCCATCGTCGTTTTTGCAGGAGTAAGTTTACTCCATTTTTGGATGAAACGTTCTGGGAAGCGTTTCATATAGAAGTGTTTGTTCATCTTTTAACCTATCCTTGGAGCATATTTTTGAGGTTCTGTAGAACAATTTACGTACCAGTAACCTTTTGTATGTAATAGAAGCAAAACTCCTGAAGCTGATATACTGTCCTGTCCATATTGGTTTACGGTACGCTGAACGTTCGATAGACCCATCTAAAAGGCCTCTAACTATGATATCCAAGACAGGTAAATTGTTCTCACCTTCGTTTTCAACTGTTACTAAGAGATTCGAGTGGACTGGGTTGAAAGCTTGAATCGTTCTTCCCACCTGTTCCTTGTTTTATTCAATTAACATGTCGTCGACATATCGTTTGTAGAGCTGCATGTCGTCCACAACTGGACCTAGAGTCTGTTCCACTCTGACAGTGAACAATTCGGCCAGTTCTATTCGTTGAAGAACAACTCACTGACAACTTCTGTTCACCGTGGGTTTAGTCGCGAATACCAACCACGAGCCCTCCCTATCTGCACTTTTAGTCGTTTCGTTCAAGTTTCGTTGGTCTTGTTTTCATGTTGATCAAACGTTTACGACCAACGAGAATGTGCGAAGTGAGTTCATATCGTAATTTGTGTCTTCTGACTAGTCTATTCAGACGGTTCAATTTTTGTTGGTAGTTCCCGACAAAATTGGACACTTTCTGTCGAAGCATGTTTGCTTCACCCGACTGTGTCCTAATTCCACTCACTGGAATTCCTTCACATTTCCCATTTCGCGTGCTCCATACAGGGCGCCCATTGACTGTACAATTCCTCTTCCCTTCATCAGGGCAATCTGTGCATATATTTCGCCTTCGGAATTGTCACCACTGGATAACTCACCGTGAATCCAAGTCAAAAGGAACAAGAAGCATGAGTTTCCAAGTGAAATGTTGCGACTGAAAAAAAGAAAATTTTTGTGATGGTGCTGGCGATGAACAATATTTATTTGCAGACAGGTTTTCAGCCGTTGCGGAATGCTTTAGAGTGTGCTCGGCATGACAGCTTCTGATTACAAGCAGAGTTTTCGTATTTATAGACCTCAAGCACTGGGAAGAAATGTACAGGAACTGGCTGCAAGGCTGTCACGTACCAGCCACCCGAAGTAAATTAGTCATTCCACCCAGCGTGCAACACTGTCGACGAGAACATAAAAAGTGTCTTCGTGCACATTCTGTATGTGGCATATGTTCTCCTATCATCAAGTTTTGTTGGGAGGCCCACTAAATACGAAGGTGGAATTTTTGCGCCACATGCCCGTAACATGAATTGCATCTTCGGCGAAGATATTTCCCCCAAGTTTATTTCAGTGGGGAACGTGCTTCATGCATCAACCAGGAACTACAAACCCAGCGATTGGCTGCCATGGCTTCGGGCTTGTGGCCGACGCGAAATGCTGTCGTAAGTTTCGGTTAAACCAACGGTGGCAGGTATAAAGTTTCTCGTAAAAGGCTGTCGTAAGCGTCATCTGTGTATCTGCTGTGCTTTGCTGATCAAAGCAGTCACTCCTGTAAGTAGTTCTTATGTACAAATTCATAAACTTGATTCGCAGGCCAATTTCATTCGTGTGTTCTTCGAATTCTAATCAGTTGTAGGATATCCTCACCAAATTTAGTACGAATGAAGTTGAACAGTTTGGGCGTCTTGTTTAACATGTTATTGATCAACAGATTGAGAATAACACAACGTTACGAGCAAGTTGTAATACTTTACATTTCAACCACCTCCTGCGGCCTTCCTCATGAGTGTTGTCATTGGCTGATTCTAAAAGAACGCAAAGTTACTATGCGGCACATCTGTAACACCAATTGTACCGTTAGTAGCCCTGTGCATCATTTGACGGGGGCGGGCTGGCCGTACGTTGTAAACCTGGTGGGACTCTCGTTACAATAAGGCATCTCTTGTTAGTCATCGAACAAAACAATTCACTCATTGTATGGCATGTGGTTCGAATACTGTAAGTGTAACGGGCAAGGCGGACATTCTGGCTTCGTGTACCCGTTACACTTGTAAACATGGACACACCGCAGCAGCGTTCCTCAGAAGTAGGGGCTCCAGCGATAGTTATGTAAAAGGAGGTAACGTAAACAAGCTTAAACCAAAAGCCCAGTATGACATGCATACGACTTACACAAACGAAAATAAAAACGGCGTGAACAGCACATTATGTTTTCAGCGATTGATACACGGGTTCGAGGCAGGTGCGTAAAGTTTCCGGATCCAGTCGGTTTTCCTTGCTCAGTGTCAGCGGGCGTCTGTTGATCTGAAACAGGTAGCACTACTCTTGGGCAGTACAGTGAATACCAAGAACATAGTAAGATTACTCGACCTCAAGGAAGACTGTTCCAATGGCTAATAACCCTATAAGAAAAGAACTGTTGCCTAAGAGAGGTCCGAGAACGAAGCTCGAAAAGCTTCCTGTTATGTCTTCGCCGGCCGTCATCATTCGCTACAGTGAAGAGGTGTTCTACGAGACATCAAAAAAGAGGTGTGTGCGTATCAGATCACCGCAGAGTCGTCGAAATTCGAGCGGGTGCAGATCAAGAATCTCAAGTCGAGACTGGTAAACGACTTTGCTTAGATCCGCGAATAGCTTCGTAGCCACGCTCTGGGCACGCTCGACAGCCAGTGTGTCTTTCTTCAGGCCGGTATACACGACCTGACTCGCATAATCAAGGAGCGGTTCTATATCACACACCCCAAACATTTGAAATGCTTTCTTGCCTATGCGGGAGGACGTACGCTTAATCATCCTAAGAGCGGCGGATCCTTTTTTTTCCATCATCTCATGGTGATACGCGAAGGACAAGTTAGACGAAAACCACATGCCTAGATCTTTCTTCAGATTGATTTTCATGATATTTACCGTGCCAAACGCACTATGGATCATAAAGGCATTGCCAGAATCTCCACTGAGTGATATGAACACACTTTTTGTCATTTAGTGGGAGACTCCAATCGTCCGACCAGCGCTTGATCGCGTCGAAATCATTCTGTAGTGCACTGGGATCAGTGACATTGCAGGTTTTTAGGTCGTCTCCATATAAGAGGCCATTGCTAGAAATATTGTTTGGAAGGTTGTTGATGTAACTGAGGAATAATAAAGGACCTAGCACTGACCCTTGGGGGACTCCCGCAGAAATGAAAGAGGGAGACGAAAGGTCTGATCCGGTCTTAACGCTAAAAGTTTCATTATCAAGAAAAGGGGCAATCTAGCGAAGAACCTTTCCTTGAATACCGTAGGCTTCCAGTTTGTGTTTCAGGGGGCGGTGTGGGACACGAGCAAAAGCCTTGGCGATATCAAAGAAAGTAGCATCTGAGATAAGGCCATTATCTTTGGCTTCCGCCAGACTATCCGTGAGAATAAGCATGTTTGTTATGCATGCTGCTATTCTGTGTGGAAAGGATGGTTTGATAAGAAGTGATTGAGGATGGCACGCTTTAATAGGCGCTCCATTTTACACGGACAACTAGTAAGGCTGATTGGACGATAGATATCCGGTGAGTGCCGGTCGCCCACTTTAAATATGGGTGTGACTGTCGCCTCTTTCCATGCGCTAAGAAGAATGCCAGTCTGGAGTGTTTGCCTAAACAGCTTGTGAAGGGGTTCGGCCAGACTAGCAGCTGCTTCCTTGGGTATTCTGGGATGGATCATGTCAGGACCCACTGCACTGTATGAGTTAACCTTGAGTAAAAGGTCTTCAACATTTGACAGGGGAAACTCAGGGGTAACGAGTGGTTGCCTGAAGTTCTGCAGCGGTAGGACAGGATGCCATCTCGGTGGTACGACGTTATAGACTTCCAAGATGAAGTCTCCCGTCGGGCAGTCGCAACGAAAGAGCTCAAGGTTTGTTCTTTCTTAGTCGTCGCATATACTTAAATAAGTTTTTATTCTCGCGAGCTCTGAGGAGGATCTTTTCTCGTACGAGTTTGGTCTGTTCGCGGATTTCCCGCGTACACCTACTTCGAACGATGTGGAGCACGCTTAGGTCATCCAAGTTCCCCGTAAGCTTATGCTTTGCGAATAAATGGGGATGGTCATCGAGAAGACGACGTATCCTGCGCGGAAGGGGTGGACGATAAGAGAAAGTGCGCGGTACAAATAATTAGTCCGCTTTCTGAATTGCGCTTTAAAGCATATCGTAGTTTTGGTCCTCGGAGTCAAATTCAAGACAAAGTGAACCTAAGTACGTTTTCAGACCGTTAAGATCAGCTTGATTAAAGTTTCGAACTACGGACCTTTTGCCGGTTGTTGTAACCAGTAACAAAGGTTGGCAGAGAGTGGTCACTGTGTCCAAGTGGCGGCTTGTTGATCACTCTCTACTGGGTGGCTTTCGTTGGTGATGACTAAGTCGAGCAGAGGGAATTTGACCAAAACGATGCCGCGTCGAGGCTCTGACGTGCTGTGTCCACGCCTACCGTCGTATGGGTGTCGATAAGGAGGTCGAGAATCCGCTTTCATAGTCCTGGTGAGAAGCTGATGTCCAGTTTACCTTGGGTGCAATCAAGTCACCCATAATACGCAGGAAAGTAAAACACTGTAGTTTTAGGAATCTGTCCAGGCTTACCAGAAGGGTTTCTTCGTCGGAGACGTCGCATGATGGAGAACAATAAATAACCTTCACTAGGAGTGAGTCTTGGCCACACAGTGCTAGTGGAAGCCACAGGGTGTTATTTATCAGGGGACTGAAAGTCACCGATAACCGTGGGTGTCGGCAGATACTGCTGAAGGAAAACCTCAGTACCCTCCATTCTCCCTCGGGCGGAGTCAGCTTGGTATACTGAATACCCCGGGACACTCAGCTCACTGTTACAGATATCACCTGTTAGCCAGGTCTCCGTGAAAGCGAACACGTGGGGTTGGTTGTCATGAATTAACTGTCTGATTTCCAGTAATTTATTGAATAGATTAAGACGGTTAATATACATGCACTTATAAGCTGCTTCTTCGTTGGATTTCACGAAAAAAAAAAGGAGAGTACGAGGAAGAGCCTGGGAAGGAAGGCCAAAAATTGAGGAGGGTGGTGGGGCTGGCTCGGTCTGTTCTTCTAAGTTGTTCTGACGGTCCTTCTTTGAAACTATGGGCGCGACATCACCGCCTGTGCGTACGCCAGCGACCCCAAAGGGCGATTAACCAGCCTTCTTGGTGTCGCCACTTGCGACCTCTGCGCTCCTGTCAAATTCTGCTTATTGTGTGCGTGCTTTGAAGTTTTCACTCACAGAAAGTTTGACTTCATCGTCTGCTGGGTGCGGGGTTTGCAAGACGGCAATGTGCACAGTGCTACGAGGCCACTGATAGAAATACCTATTAGGACGGGCCAAATTAATGTCTTTTGAGTCGCAGGAAACGGTCCCAGCAGGCTACTTCCGTTCCGAATTTTTGGGAAGAAGAAACTTCTGCTGTGCTGTTTGGTGGGTTTTGGGGTAGGTAACTCTGAAGACAGTCGTTGCGCGGTTTCAGTGCCCTCAATCCCCGTGCCTGTGCTTGTGGCGTCGATCGTTGGAACGACCATGCAGACGGTGTCTCCGCTTTCTACGACAGGCACAGAGTTCTGAGGGGGGTGATTCAAGAGCAAAAACTACGACCTTAATCTCCATTCGCAGCTCCTGGTCTGCCATGATTCGTGACTTAGTCCGCTGTTCGCGACTCACCCTCTCTTACCGAGGGCGATCGAAAGATACGCCTTTCAGATTGGCGTTGGCGGACTTCAAAGCCATTTTTTCCCACCGCTGTCTCGGGGCCGAACATGGCTGGCAAGGTTACCAAAAGGTCAAGCGACTTTTTGGTTGTCTTGGTGCGCAGCTTGCTCGCGAGTACCAAGTTTGTGACGTCTGGGGAGAATGAAGTCGCTAAGATTCATTTAGCTAGTTCGGTTGGAGATGTTGTGTGGAATCGGCCCCATAAAACGACACTCCTTTCTCTGAGAGCTCTCCTTCATTTTCATTGCCGCCTCCTCTATGTGTGCAGTTGACAGCGCAACTGCCTTCTTGTTGATTGCAACACCATGAAGGGCAAGCGCAATGTACTCGTTTAGAGACTGTAGTTTCAGCTTCATTTCGGGGAGTCCGTTGGTAATCCTGTCTTGCTTCCCATGGAAGAAATAGGAGATACCTAGCTAAGAAGAGCCCCGCATTTGCAGTTGCAGGTTTTCTATGGCACTCCGCTTTTCGTGGTGTGTGTGACCTGTCAGCGGTGGAGCGGTGTCTTGGCTATCGTCCAGCTTGCAACTCATGCAGTTATAATTGAGAAATGAAGAGGCCAGCTGCTTGTACTGGTGTCCATTGAGGCCGGTGCACTTAAAATGATATCACTTCTGACACTGGTAGCACTGCATGCTGTTCTGTACGGACATTTTAAACCCATATCGGCCGCAGACGCTTGCTGTTTCAGACAGTGTTTGCTAAGTCCCATCGCTGCTAGATCTAACACGGGTCATTGTTTATAGGGATGAGCAGTATGCAATATAAAACAGTTTTCAGTGATTCAGAAAAAAACAGACGATAAGGCGGAAAAAATCGGATGCCATGTTACCCGGATATTTCAATACGTAACGAATTAGTGTGTTATTCGATAACGAATAACAGTAATCGTATACGACTTTTGATGCACAGGACGCCAGTAGGACATAAATTTGAATGGACAGTGACAGCGAGAAAATTTAAGCCAAGGTTCGAGTTACCCGCGCAGTGTGTTATATGGGTTCAAATTTCCGTCTACGTCTGTTGGCTGAACTTTGACTGTTTCCTTACCCTGAAGACGAATTGGCTGATTCCTATTCACTGAATACCCTCAGGCTTATCTAAACTCACCAGTGATTGTGAAAAGTTGTAACCGCGGATCTTGTGTGAAGTCTATCCGCGCGAAGTATCACGCTATGCAGTGCCTGCTCTGCGACACGTGGTTCCACATCTCGTGCCTAGACGTTTCTGATGGAATTTACAGAACGTTGAGAGCAACAAAGCTGGACCACATCTATCTTGTTTGTCTCAATTGTAGGACCGTTAGGCAGGCTGTTGGTTCTGAAGCTAATGTTTTTTCACACGCAGTGGATATAACACCCGTTGATACACTGGGTATAGTCAGTAAGGTATGGAACGCAAGTACTATAGGCACAGTGTCATATGCGCCAGTTGTTTTAGGGGCAAAGTCAAAGAGAGTTACCTCGATTGGTCCGAAAACGCTCATGCCCATAACTGCTGACAACCTGCCAGCAAAGAGCAAGCAATTATTGTCTAATTCAGGGGTTATTCGCTCGGTCCTACCTAAGAAGCCCGATCTTGCTGTTCGGGAGAGCTACGTTAATGAAGGTGATATTCCTCAGGGACACCAACACTATCACCCCTAAAAAGCCGAGCTGCTCAGCTCGGGAGGATTCTGTGATTGTTCAGAACATTCCCGAATGTGCGGCCACTTATTTGAAGCTCTGTGATCGAAAGCTCTCGAGGAGCCTCTGTATTAAAATGAGAATAAATCTATGTGTCTCAATCCCTATCACGAGGTTACCAAGGAAACTGGCTTCACCACATGTTGACAAACCTCGGTTAGGAAGAGTCTCGTGCTTTCGTCATCTAATTTAACTGAAGACGTACTCCTAGCGGCACATTAGATGCTTGACGACTCCGAGGCTCCGGTGTATCCCGATATATCATAGGCTGAACGCCAGAGACTCAAGCTCTCTAAGAAGCAACCGGGGACCGCTGACCGGTCTCTTAATTTTATCATTAAAAGTGTCCCCAATTCCATTGGTGACGACCTGGAACACGCCAGGAATCGGTGGCGATTCCTGTAAACTGCACTTGAACTTACCAACGTTTTCGCCGCATCCTGCGCCCCTGGTCAGAGCAGGGCGAATCTCGACCACGGCTTCCCAAAATTACTGTCACTTCGTGTGAGGTGGCATCGCACATACTGGATTGGTTTCGCCATCGACGTCGCATTATCCCTGATGGGATTTCGTTTCAACCCGATCGAACGGGGTTTATTAAAAGCCAATCACCGCATGCGTACCAGTCGCCTGGTGGTGCCTATTGGGGATTGGATGACTTCAAAAAACTCATTACGATCGGCTCCTGTGGAGTCGGAAACCTCCAGCAACGCTGCGTTTTGAATGAACTACCCTATTCGTTTACCATTAACTCTATAAAATGCATGTACACAAGTGCGCTTAGCTTAGTGAATAAAATACCAGAGCTCCGCGAACTTTGTTCTTCCACAAAGCCCCTGATTGTTCCTACCTTGACTCTGAGCTCGTTGTAGAGTATATGGTTGTCTTCCGCGTGGATAGAATTGAAGGTAGAAGAGGGGGATCGGCCCTCTACGTCCACACTTCCCTTCAGGCCTTCCCCTTCAACAATTCAGTACTTGCTGCGAATCAAGAAACCCTTTGGTGCTCGATTCGCCTAAATGATTCCGATCGTTGGCTAGTACGGGTTCTCTGTCATCCACCATCTTCAGATAATTCAAGAGACGAACTCTTGTTATCCGAATTAGAAGTTTTACCTACCCTAAGATTTTCCCATATTCTCTTAATGAGCGATTTCAACCTATCTGAAATTAACCTTCCATGTTTCGTATAAACAGTCACTGAATGTTCTATGTCTGTACGATTTTTTCACACAATCGGAGCATTGGGTTTAACAAAACACATCTCCGGTTTCACTCGGTGGCGTGCTGGCCACGATTCGTCGCGGCTGGATTACTTATTCACTAAAGGAGAGCTGATGGTCGACAACCTTGTAATCACCGCACCACTCGGACTCAGCGATCACGCGGTCGTCATATTCGACTTCATTTGCAGCACGAACCTAGTCAGCTCAACGGCTAACAGTCTCAGAAACTTCCGTAAAATGGATGTGGAGATATTACGGGGCTGCTTGGAAACGCCCTCCTTGGTCAACTTCACTCTTCTTCACCCTGTAGATGGTCTTTGTGAGATGTTTACTGCCATTCTTTCCGCAGCCGTTGGTGAATCTACACCGTTGTCAGGCACCAAACGAACAAGCCTCTTAGTCAACTACGCTCTAGCACACTCAAGCTTATCATGAAGAAGCGGTATGCTTGGACGTGTTATCGAGTATCAGTGTCTGGAATTGATCCAAACTATACACTGGCTTTAGGAATCGGTGTACATCTCTGATTCGATGCGGCCGTCTTCATTATCAACAACGTCCTACGGAACGCTTTATCGCCGATCCAAATAGCCTCTTCAGATTTGTAGCATCAACTTACAAAGCGAAAGTTGGAGTTCCGCAACTCTCGGACCCATCAGACCTTACCAGCTCTGATACCGAGGCTGCTGATCTCCTAGCAGAGTTGTACAGCAGTGCTTTTGTGCAGTCACCACCAGTTCCTCAGGTTCACCTTGACACTGAAATTGATGACACTGTGGATACGTCCTCCACGGCGGTGTTGGCTAAACTCAGGTGGCTTAGGGACAGCTCTCCTGGCCTCGACGGTGTACTTCCCAATGCCTTGTGAGCAGTGACCGAACAGTTTGCTGATCCACTTAGCTTACTGTTTACATAATCCGTCTCCCAAGGAACAGTACCTATCAGCTGGAAACTCGCAAGTATCACACCCGTTTTCTAGGTTTGTAAATGTAAGTGTTTCAGTGATTACAGACCAATTGCTTTGCTATCAAACGTCTCAGAATTTTTAGAAACACTTGTTTACGACTCACTTAATAACCACCTCACTTCTCGTGAGTTCCCCTCCAATGCACAGCACGCACTTCGAAAGGGCCATTCGTGCACCACAAATTTGCTGATAGCCACCGATCAGTGGACCAAAGCAGTTGATCAGGGCAATGGAATAGACGTCGTATATTTCGATTCTGCCAAGATATTCGGCCACATGGATGATGCTGTTTTGATGGGCAAGCTTTTCCACTATAGGATACGGGGCAATCTTCTTCTGTGGCTTGAGTCGTATCATGGTAACCGTCTGTACATGGTGCGCGTTAATGATGCATTTTCTACCTGCAGGCCTAGCCTCAGTGGAGCACCCCAAAGTTCAGTACTTGGCCCCTTACTGTTTATGATACTTATCAGCGGTCTTCCCTTTTCAATCACATCCCCACTATTACTATCTGCTGACGATGTCAAAATTCGGCCAGCCGTCAACACTACCGCTGATTCTCTCATTCTACAGAAGGACCTGGACACCGTTCAGTTGGACTTGAGTGAATCTTCTTGAGTTTAATATTGGTATTCGTAAAGTTATGCGCATTCGCAGTTTCCGGAGCACCACGTATCACCTCGACAGGTACTCGCGTCAGACAGTTCTTATCGGAAGGACCTAGGAACAACTGTTTCGCACACTCTCTCGAGCTCTGTGAACGCTGATAAAAATGCAAAAAAGCTAGTAACACCTTGACGCTATTGAAACGTCTCTTCGGACAGTTGAACACTAATTGTTTTCAGCTACTTTTTAACGGTTTCGTTCGACCACACCTGGAGAATGGGACTGTGATATGGCCACCATATCTCCGAAAGTTGCTCCGGAAGACTGTAACGTCGAGCCACTAAGACAATCCGAGACCTGAAAACTAGACCGTATGAGGAAAGGCTGAAATCTTTGAACGTGTACTCCTTAGAGTATCTTCAGCTTAGAGGTGACTTGGTATTAACCTTTTTGACAATGAATTCTCTTAATCATTCGTTCGGCCTTGTGCTAAACAAGGGAAATAGCCTGACACTGAAGCGCCATCCCTTAAAACTGGAGGTTCAACCTAGCAGACGAGAATACAGACAGCTTCTTATTGCGTATTTGCAAGATTTGGGATTCTCTTCCAGACCATGTTGTTTCTGCTAACTGTAGCAATTTTCAGGGCTCCTTTTGACCAACATCTATTGCATTAGTTCGGATACTGCACCCTTTTTTCCCATTTCAGTCCATCGCTGAGGACCTTGAGATTCTCCGCATCGATATACGGAATTCTCATAAGCTCCATCTTTCTACTTCCGTTCGCAACCTATTGAACCATATTCTTTTAAGCAACGGTCTGGCGTTCTTTTGACGCAGACTTGTAGAGGTCATCTGCTTTTGCTACATTTACTGATGTTTCCCAGTAATACGGGTAGCTAGCAGAACTGTGCAATTCTTGAATGGTCAGTTTGTGACGTAGAACGTGGGAGTGGGAACATCTCATATAGCAGTTAGTTACAGGTGGCGCCACTCTGTTAAGGACTGTCGTGCCTTTTGGAGCAACCACCTGGACTCGGACCATGCCGTTGTGCGTGCCCGTTTCGTTTTGTCATTTGCCCAGAGGACTTACGCTCGTAAATGCAAGGTGNCGGTTTCGTTCGACCACACCTGGAGAATGGGACTGTGATATGGCCACCATATCTCCGAAAGTTGCTCCGGAAGACTGTAACGTCGAGCCACTAAGACAATCCGAGACCTGAAAACTAGACCGTATGAGGAAAGGCTGAAATCTTTGAACGTGTACTCCTTAGAGTATCTTCAGCTTAGAGGTGACTTGGTATTAACCTTTTTGACAATGAATTCTCTTAATCATTCGTTCGGCCTTGTGCTAAACAAGGGAAATAGCCTGACACTGAAGCGCCATCCCTTAAAACTGGAGGTTCAACCTAGCAGACGAGAATACAGACAGCTTCTTATTGCGTATTTGCAAGATTTGGGATTCTCTTCCAGACCATGTTGTTTCTGCTAACTGTAGCAATTTTCAGGGCTCCTTTTGACCAACATCTATTGCATTAGTTCGGATACTGCACCCTTTTTTCCCATTTCAGTCCATCGCTGAGGACCTTGAGATTCTCCGCATCGATATACGGAATTCTCATAAGCTCCATCTTTCTACTTCCGTTCGCAACCTATTGAACCATATTCTTTTAAGCAACGGTCTGGCGTTCTTTTGACGCAGACTTGTAGAGGTCATCTGCTTTTGCTACATTTACTGATGTTTCCCAGTAATACGGGTAGCTAGCAGAACTGTGCAATTCTTGAATGGTCAGTTTGTGACGTAGAACGTGGGAGTGGGAACATCTCACTCCTAAAGTTACATATTGAGGGTGTTTCGTGCACACCATCCTGGTCGTCATTTTAAAAGGTTTCATTACCACAGGTTGATGGTCAGCACCATCGTAGAAGATGAGTATTTGGCGATTAAGCGACAAAAAGGCTCATTTCATTTCATTCGGCCACGTTAAGCTCACGGTCGTTGCATAAACCGTTTGGCAGCTTACGTCTAGGTTCTCGACGATTATCATGCTCGAAGCAATGGGGACCGAAAATTTAGCGCTGTTGCACATACGCTCTCACATCAAGCCGTCCTGGCTGCTACGATTTATTTTCGATGTTAGATTATCTCGTGTGACCTGTTCTTCGTACTTTGTTCTCCAGTAAGTAACGTTCTTTATATCGTCCCTGCTTGAATGCCAGTTGAGTCCTGCCTTTACGTGCAGATTACCTCTGAACGAGTGACAAAACAGGAAGAGCACATACTACGCCGTTGCCTGTTTCCGGGTGGCTACCTCAAAATTTACGACAATCTGTCACGGTGACTGTACCGGCTACTGACTGGGCTATGATCACTTCGTATCCATGACTGAAATATAGAGCAGTATTCTATATTGAAATGCGGTATCCGAGAAGGCCATGAAGTGCGCGTATTCGTAACAGTCTCCTACTATTATCGGTGTACTGTGCTCGGTCACCAGATATGTCACCCGTCCAGTTTCCCCTCGAAGCAGGACGACCAAATTTAGCGTTTAAATTAAGTACCAAAACAACAATATGTGAATCAGAAGGTCGGTGGAAGGGTCTCAGGACGCACTCTTGGTGGTGTTTGGACGACTGTCCGTTGACGCCTACTCCGATATGTCAGCCACAAGGCTTTTCTTGTCTGCATCAGCAACGACTGTTCATCGAAGTCACTATGATCCCTATTGCGGATTAATCAAAATTCAGCGCCGGTTTCATCAAGGATCCCAGATTGAAACGTTCAAATCTAAACGAGTGAACGGCCTCGCTGGAATTGTGTACGAGTCTCAAAAATACAGCTTAACTGTAGACTGAAGATAAGTCTTACCAGGGCAGCTTGGTGACTCCATTATCGGAGGATGCAGACAACAATTTTTTACCAGTGTTCACCAGTTTTAGGGAGTAATGGCCACTCGACTGCACACAAAAACGGGAAGGTTGAGAGAGGAAACGCAACGGTTAATTTGTATTGGGAGAGTAGTGTCACTGTCGGGAGAGCGTTAACTTTGGTTACTTCTCATCCGCCTGCATTTCAGAAGGAATCCATCTGAAAAATTCTACCCCGTGTCTTTACCCCCAAGTCTGACGTGCGGGATGTCAATAGGTAGGACATTCTTGAGGAGGTTGTCCCGGACTAATACCTCAAGCGTACGACTAATTTGGCGATGCGAAGCCAGTGGGAACTAAATAATACTTTTTTTTCATCAGAGCAGAAAGAAGACATTGTGACATGTCAACATTTCATTCACTCATCAGTCGCAAACGTAAAACATGCCAGCTATATACATCATATAGATAAGGTCAAACAGGGACTAGACACACATACAGGCACACCAATTATTATGTAATCATGATCGTGGCAACCCAGCAGGTTGCTTCAACCACTTCTGTGCACACAACGTTGGTTGCTAAGATCTCTGGTGACGCCCTCGAAATAACTAAGGGTAGAACTGGTCGCTCTCTACGGCGCTCTCTTTGACGATCAGCTGAGATGAGCCTATTTCCTGGTGATGATTTCAAACATGTGCACAACCTTTCGTCTACTGTGTTCACTCAGACGCAGCTGGAGGTCCTGTCACTTAGACTGAATTTCAAAATACCGCTCAAGAACATTAACAGGTTGAACACACAAGTTCAATTTGAATACATGTACGACCAACTGAAGGAACTGTCGCCTACATCTGATGAGACAGGCTGGTTCCGCGCAAAATTGGTGGATGTGTCCAACCAGTTCAAAGTAGACCGGACAGCCAGAAATAACCTATTGATGGGAGAGCAAGTTGCAAGACAACTTCAGATATTGCTGTTGCATGGGCAAACATTTGAGGCTCAGTATAGACAGTTGAAACCAGTCTGCACGGAACCACTCTGATTGAGAGGTGTTCCAGAGGTACACAAGGGTGGTACATCTCTACGTCCGATTTCATGCACAAACAACTCCGCTCACCATAAAGTTGCTCGTTGGCTAGTGGACATTTTGGATTCCATCCGTAAATTCTTATCTCCGCATTGCTTAAAGGACTCTTTCGAATTAGCTGAAATCTTAGGAGACACTTTGGTGAGTACTCAGGTGATGTATTCCATGGACGTTGACTCCATTTTTACAAATTCTCTCCTTCGTGAGACAGTTGATCTTTTATATGATTTTATCTCGAGTCAGAGCTGTGATATAGGTGTTCCACTTGAATACCTTAAAGATCATATTATGTTATGCACAGAAAACGTTCGTTTCGATTTTGAGGGTCTTGCATATAAACAGGCAGACGGTGTTGCTATGGTTAGCCCGTTAGGCCCAACGCTAGCTGACATCTTAGGAATGATTGAGCTGCAAGTCCCTGATTCGTTATTGTACAAACGATACGTTGATGATATTTGAATTTCCACTGACGTTATTCATTTTGACTTGTTTTTCAACTCTCTCAATAATATCCATCCCAACATATCTTTATCTCACGAAGTTGAGTCGAACAATAGTTTACCTTTTTTGGATGTACTCATCACTGGACGTGCATGTGGTACTTTACAACGCTCAGTTCACCGCAATGTGACTTGGGGTGGTCAATATCCGCAGTTTTTCAGTTTTGCTTCTATTGCATACAAACGGGGTTTAGATAAGACGCTGTTTCATAGAGCCAAGCGTATTTTTATCCGGGATACTCGGCAGACAGAACAGGAGTTGTTGGGACGAACTACTAACAAATGGATACCCCGGCAAATTCATTGAGGCACATCATACGGCGGAGAAGAGCACTGAACCCCATACTGACGGCTCAAAAGAAGGGAGTCTTCTTATTCTTGCCACTCAATGGTGATCATCTAGCTAACGACATAAAGCACAAATTAAAGTCCGCTCTGGCTCGAACGTATGCGGTTGCGCAGTTTCGCTTATTTCAAACCACCAGATGACCAGTTCTCTGCAATCGCAGAAGTTGTTTGTCAAACTGTTCTGTCTCCTATATTGTGTACCAGTTCACCTGCAGTTGCAGTAACGTTTACATAGGCAGGACAGATTGACAACTAGCACAGCGAGTCGCCGAACACATCCCAAAGTGGCTGAAATAAAAGATGACGCACCAACCACAACTTGTTGCACTGACTACTCGAAATCCAACGTCATCGATTGCTAAACACCTCATGACAACATGTCATCAAGTTGACCCATTAAACTCATTCAAGATATTGTTGCGCAACCGAAACCCGAAGTTATTAGCTTTCTGCAAAGCGATGCTCATTCGTACTTATCAACCGACGTTGTGTGCACAGAAGTGGTTGAAGCAACCTGCTGGGTTGCCACGATCATGATTACATAATAATTGGTGTGCCTGTATGTGTGTCTAGTCCCTGTTTGACCTTATCTATATGATGTATATAGCTGGCATGTTTTACGTTTGCGACTGATGAGAGTGAATGAAATGTTGACATGTCACAATGTCTTCTTTCTGCTCTGATGAAATGGTTAAAGGGAACTCTGTTTCCAATTTATCAATCTGAGGCTTTCTTGTCTGGTTTTGATAACTGTACGTTTATTGGAATTTGCATCTGTCGTTTGAATGTTATGGTGGGTTTGTTGGCCTCATTGAATGATGTACCAGCAGTCACGGTCAGATGTTGAGTGGTCGGAGCGTTTTTTTGTGTGGTACCTTTTTCTACCTCCTCCCTCTTTCTTGTTGAAAAGGTAGCAGTATTACAATTGTAAGGTGGCTCTGCTGTTTGTCTCATCAACTAGGCGTTTGCATTTACATGTGTATATATACATATATATATATTAATGTATTTGCATGTAGTGGAAGCTCTATGGAGCGAAAATCTGGCCACTAGTGCGCTACACAGGTGCTTTTCGCATGGATGTTCACCTTCGGTCTGTCTGGCATGTCTTTACGTAGTTGATCTGACGTCCTAATCTGTAGTTCCCTCCGACCCCACTGAGTGCTGAATTCTGGCAACCACCTCAAGTTAACAGGACGGATGAGAGTAGTCGAGCTTGGCATTTAGGTTGCAAACGTTTCATCACCAAGCGAGGTGACATCATCAGAAAGAGGTAAATTGTAAAGCCCTGATGAGCACTAATTCTAGAGTTGAACTGTGGTTTTGGTATTTGTGAACTTGAACGCCAAGAGATTGAGGCATGGGAGAATTTCTGACAGAATAATTATAACGACGTGGTTGAGTGTTTGACCCCAAGTTTTGATGAGTGCCTCTGTTTGCATTCTGGGAGCGACTTGAGCGTATCCAGCCTACATGTTATCTTCTGCGTGACACGACAGCAACCGCTTTGTGATGTAGAGTTTGACAAATTGTAAACTTTGTTATAGAATTAAAGTAAATTTGATCATTACGTCGTCTGCATGATTCTGCGAACGTATTTTACTGATTTTCTGATAGGTATATTAAACATTTTTATGGGCTCCACTAATAAGTTGAAGGCCTCGATTTCGACTGCCGATGTTCTTCGACAATGCAATACGTACGTGTTCGACTGTGATGGTATGTCTCCCTGATTACCTTAGTATCATTCGTTGTGTTATGTCTATAAGGCGTTCTGTGGGACGCCAACAAATTGTTGCCTGGTGCCGTTGATTTGGTCAACTATTTGCTCGAAACTGACCGCCATGTGTTTCTCATCACAAACAACAGTACAAAGTCTGTTGAGCAGTACTCGGAAAAATGCTGCCGGTTGGGATTACCTGTGTCTGAGGTAACTGTGTTGTATCTTACTTCTCCGATACGCAGAAAAACATTGTTTGTTCTTCAAATGTAGCGGCGACTTACTTACAATCCAAAGGGATATCTGGTCCGATATATGTCATTGGCCACGATGGGGTTGGGCTGGAGCTGGACAAGTGTGGCATTACACATTTCGGAATTGGAGTACGTCATCTGATGCATGTTTATTTAATCATTTTGCCCAGCCGGATCATCCATTGAACAGTGATCCGTTGCATGGAATTTGTCTGGATCCGAACGTACTCTCGCATAAATTATCACTCTTAGCCTTCCTTGCGTAGACTTCTGGTGTACTGGTTGGATTTGATGATCACTTCAACTATCGCAAGTTGCTCAAGGCCACCTCTTATATTGCCAAAGGTGTTCCCTTCTTTGCCACAAACGAAGATGCGCAACTACCTGCGGGAGACACTGTGTTGCCAGGTATACATTCCTTGTATAGTCGTCGTTATAGGCTTGATAAATTTTGTTATACTTTCGTCAACCGTTGGTTAACTGGTTCATACGTTTGTGGGATAAACCTTCTGAGGCTTCATATCGTCAGATTCTCTGGATTTCACCTCAGTTTTAGTATGTATTTGCGAACCCTTGTTTTGGTAGTTTACCGAACTTCACCGTGTCATGTGTGTGTAGGTAGAATTTACGATACTTTGGTCATGTGTGAATCCTTTATTATTGTTCTGCCTCATCGGCAGTAATTTGAATTCCGGCACACTGCCGGTAGACGCGTGCATTTGTTCTGCACATTGTGATTACAACTTTCTTGTGAAACCATGCAGATTGATCGTATCCAAAGGTAAGTGGTTTAATGGTTAGGGTGTTTTCGTTACATGGCAGCGCATTCTGCTAAGACAAACTGCTGATGCTTTGTTTGGTGTTAGCTGATTTTGAGGTATCGACACCCATCCATCAATCGGACGGTCGGCGGTTCGAACTTGGTTGCTCCTGTCTAAGTTTGAACAGCCAAACCATATTCGAATACCATACAAACTGAAGACTGAAAAGTGCACTGCTGACTTTATTGATGTAGTGTTTCGTAGTTATAACTGTTCATCCGGGAATTAGAAAAGTTCGACATGTCTGTAGGTCGTTCGCAATTCGGGTGTATGTTGCACAAACTCGTATTGCTTTAAGGCTGCGTACACCCAGATGAGTTCATTTAGCTCCCGTTTGTTAGTGAGCCATACGACGCATTCAGTTGTATGCAACCTACTTGTTACTTGGTTACACACAGAGTAGCTGACATCAGTTCCAAAATAACTGGGCGAAGGAGATGGAGAACGATCTAATTGGGAACCATCTAGACAGCTAGTGAATATTCAGAAAAACCCTTACTTACAACACAAAAATCGTTGATTGTTCCTTGTCGTCGGCCAACTTCGCTAGGTAGAATTGTTATTTTTTTTGGTCTCTAATCCAGAATGCATTGCTTTTATGTAAAGCCTGTCATGGTCAAACCTGTCTCACCTATTGGCCATTTTACTATCGCTCTTAGGCCAAGGCAGCATATATAGATAGGGCACACCACAGCGACTGATGGACAACTTTGGACGGAAAATGTTCGATTCAGTAATATCTGTGGGATGAGGCAATCATAGTGACCAACAGTCTACCTGACGTGAAGGCAAGTCGCCGATTTTTGCTCCTGTTAGCGCTGTCACCACATGGTTGTGGGCTAGAATGTAGGCTCTCCTTAGGAATTCTGTCTGAGTCGGAGCAGCACAGAACCCACTATGCCGCATGGCAGTAGCTACACCATCAGGTAGAAAGTAGACGTCTAGATTAACTGCGTCTGTCTGCATTCTACCGGCAGCAGGTATTCCGACATGTGGCTTTTGTGTTTCGCTTGTTACATTTAGCTTGTCTTGTGATGCTTTTGTTTTTCAGCGTCATATTCCTGGTTAGACTTTACGCAGCTTCTTCCTCCTCACCAGGAACAGGGGCTATTGTTGCTGCGGTGAAATTTGCTTCCGGGAAGGACCCGATTGTCATGGGCAAGCCACATCAACCAACATTCGATATGCTGTGCAGACTGCACAACATCGAAGTGGAGAAAACAGTCATGATTGGCGACAGGTTCGTGCACTCTTGTTGGGTTATCTTCACTTATACTTCGTATATGAGGTATATGGCGTCCCATTTATCTCGTACCGGTCAACGTTCCCGTTCAATTAGCAGTTCTGTGGGCTGGTTTATCTGCCTCATCTTTGGGTTTTCAAAACCACGCCGCTTTTTGAGTGTACACAGACAACCATCTTGTTCGTTCCAGTCTAGTTGTACTCGTGGACAGTTGTTAGCACCAACCTCAGCTTGCGCCATAGTACCGGCGCCTACGGCCTGAAACTCAAAATGCTGCTTCTGTTAGTGATGATATAGACTTAATCTCCTATCATCGACCTCTTTGTTGATCTGGATATACGCCGCTTATGTCAGTCAGCTAGTGAAACCTTTATAGTATTACAGTATTATGTCAGCTTGTAAAAAAACCCACATAGACCAGTCACGAAATAATTAGCGCTTAGGCTTATTTTGGTTAAACTAACGCTAAGTTCAACAATCCGAAATGTCTATGATATGTGACACAATATCGTAATCACTAGCTCCGGTGCCTTGAAGATACTGATTTTCACAATGTCGTACGTGCGGTTAAAAGCCTTACTGAGTAAGGTCGTCAGTCATTCGGATCACCAACGAATTGTTTAACTCCTCTGTACCACACAGTTCTGAAATGGCAACCCTTTGTAGAGTCGAATTGTGTAGGAACAAATGGTCTGTCAAGTCGCCTGTCTTTCATCATGGGCGTACTTCAAGGTTCTCCTCCAGACTGGTTTTGAGGTCAGCATGGTTTCACTAAAACGAAGAGATTAGATCACACGACGTCACCAAGTGGCCAGCGAACTCCTTTTCTTACCAGTAAGTAGTTTGGCGTTTTTATGATTTTAGATGAGGCCCAGTTGTAAAAAAACAGGGCTTCGGCTGGACTCGAACAGCCATCGGAAGCAGCATGCCTAAACGCATCAAGCGTTCTACTAGCTAAGCTACGAAGCCACGCCAAGAGCTAGGAAATTTCACATTTGTGCTCTGCCACCCACACGTCCCACTGTCTCATGGAACCCATCAAATGACCCAAGGGGTCGGCTGCCTCGGTGAGATTTCTCAAACAGTTCACACTGGAATCCACCAACGCTGCTGTTGAGCATAAGAACTCGTCATGTTTGATCAGCATTCCCGCACAATCTACGCACGTTTTAATATGTCTGTCCGCTGTATCTTCATGATCAGCGACAATTTTGTCTCAGTATATATATATATATATACCCATTAAAATGATGAGAGTAAAGACAGTCAGATGAGTGCGCTTTCGACAATTTATCTTCTGACCGGTACAGTTAAATGACCAATAGCTCACTTCCTCTGTACTAATTCTGATCGATATCTCTAGCATAGCTGTACCATCCTGCAGATGACTTGTTATAATCGTGTGTTCGCTTATTTGTTTGTGCTCTTCCGGTCGCAATAAGCATATTTCAAAGGCTAAGCTTGTCCAAGAAATCCAGGGCGGTTTAAGAGCTAAACGGGTTCCTGAAATTCAGTATTCCATCGGATGTGAAGAAAACTTAATTTTATCGGTGACTACATTACTGGCATCAGATTCCAGGAGCCTTATTGATGGATCTTGCGCTGGAATTGTGTCGAAATAAAAACGACACTAAAGCACCACAACCCGATTTTGTGCTAATCACAATGAAATTGTCGAATTTGGGTGAAGTACTGCCCAATTGAAATCAGAGGTAAAAATATCGGAGTTGAGAATCGTGGAATAAAGTGGCGTCTTAATGGACCCAAAAGAAACGGGCTTGACTGTCGCTCAGCTTATTGCATCAAGTCAAACAGAATCTCCAACTCTGCGAATGAGGTACATGCACAACCTTTTTGATTTTCATCTTTATCGTATCACAGTCGGGGCGCTGTCCCGTTGTTTAAATTTTAACTGTCCGCAACGTGAGAAAGAACTTCTAGAGCTTGAGGCGCAGTTCGATGTTATCTGT
This sequence comes from Paragonimus westermani, assembly GCA_008508345.1. Taxonomy (NCBI): domain Eukaryota; kingdom Metazoa; phylum Platyhelminthes; class Trematoda; order Plagiorchiida; family Troglotrematidae; genus Paragonimus; species Paragonimus westermani. The sequence continues at coordinate 77,648 of QNGE01001368.1, read as the reverse complement.
CAAATGCAAAATTTAACTCCACACTGTACAGACGACTGAGGCCATCGAAGCTGCATTATATAAATACCGTCAGTTTTCCTGTAAGCGTGTATTCTCCATAGGAACTTCAACAGAATCCAGATATTCTTCTTAACAAATCAAATAAAGACTGTGGGAATTACCACCATAAATGGAAGCGGTTATATTGAAAGAGCAGGTTTCTTTGGGTCATTATGATGAATAACAAAACCGACCTTGTTGACAATGAGTTTCAATCTATGCAGAGCATGCTGCATGATATTGGCTACTACGGGCGATCTGCTGTTAGAACTATCAGAACGCCATCCAAACCTGAAGTGCAGGATGTAAGAGAGAAGTAAGTGTTCATCCGTTTGTCATTCAAAGGCGACGGTGCTGCAGAATGGCTAACAAATGTCCCTAACGATACATTCAGCAGCGTCTGTGCCACAATGTAACTCTGTGTCCAGTTTGTCCCATTCCAAGTTCTCCAGTATTGCAATAAACACGGGTCACAGACCTCGTTTATGTGTATCTGTTATTCCACTTGTTTCTGTGAAGTGTGTTGTATTCATCGAACACACTAACAGCTGCTGAAAGAAGTCCGGTAACACCACTGACTTTGGTTGGGGCATAGTGAAACACGGGCAGGTAACATTGCTGTCCTCGCCCATCTAATTGAAGGTGTGTATCAGGTGGACACTGTTCAAGCTTTTCTAGTGGTAATTTCCGTTTAGGAAAACCCATCAAAAGCCGTTCGAATAAGAACGCTTTGCACTCCCGAGGCTATCAGAATCAGGCTGTTTGGCCTAGTATTACCTCATCAAGAGTGGTTTGTTTAGGCGTGACTAACCAATCCATCACCAATTGATTGACCAGCAACTCAATGATTCTTTGATAAACCTGATCGATATTCTTGTCGTCGCATATGGCTTTAGTTGACAGACGCTATCTGAGCCGATTTGGGAGCTTGTCGCACGTTCCACCTACGGTGAACGTTACTGGTGGCTTTGTCCATAATGAAGATTTGTTTACATTACTGATCCCGTTTGCCTTCTACCACACCCGTCCCGTTATTGCTCTGATTTGTCTGCATATTTCTGTCAACCATTCTATCATGCTTTGAGATTGAGACACATATCGCTATGCACATGTATCGCTATGCTCGAACCGTCACAGATGTGGTTAAGAACGTTTATCCTCGTGATCTTTATATGTTTACCATTGTTTTCCCTCGCTGGTACCTTTTTCACCTATGTTTTCGTTTTCGACCGTCAGGCTGGACACGGATATTATGTTCGGGAATCGCTTCCGCATGCATACTGCTTGTGTCATGACTGGTGTTACCGATGCCGAACTGTTAGCGGAAATCCAAACGGATCCGAACGCAGTTGCACTTCGGCCGTCATTTACGTTTCAATCCGTTGAGGAATTGTTCGAGACGCTTCACCTCGCAGAACGTGGCTAACGACTGTCCCCGTTTCAGGGGGTACAGTTAACTTTCTCATCCTCGCACCCTCCTACCTCCGTCAGTCACAAATTCCTAGAAAAGCTCCATTATTTACATGTTTGTGATAGTGCACATAGTTGTATCAGTTCTCGTCTTTTATGGTTCATCCGTTCAGTGTATAATATTTCTTTTCTTTCTGGAATTCCGTCACTTTTCCCCTGAATAAGAATGTGCTGGAATTGATTGTCTGGTCCAACATAGTAGTTGAACTCGATGTAGCTGATTGACAACAATGACGTCTGTGAAACAGTCTTAAGGGCCTATCATTACTCGGTCCGCGCGAGTGACCTGGCATGTCACTTGAATTCTTTCGAAAGACTTAGGGTACCGTGCGATCCCAGTACTCTGGTTCCCAGAAAGAAGGTATTCCCTTCCAGGAGGCCTTTTTTGATATGTAAGCTTCTTTATAAAGAGTTTCGTGCCTCTCAAAACCGTATAGGTAACGCTTTCTGGAGCGAAGTGATCCCGACACGCAGCGTATCACTAAAGCAACTTGTTGGTTCCAGTGACGACCAGCAAAGTAGTGAACGATTGTTACGCATCATCAGCCTAGCGCACACCGGGCAATCAAACCCACGGCCAGTATATAAGCGTCACGTGGTGATCATTTTGGAGAATCCTGGGGCAGACCACTGGAGATTCGGAAATTTGTTATCAAACTTTTCTGTAACACAATTTTACCCCGGTCTTAAGCTGATACAGTACAGTAACTATAATGTTGGTCTGCCATCGTGGGTTCCTGAGTTCGGATAATAGTTATTTAGCCTTTATTTGGGTCGTGGAGTTTTGAAGGTATCTCAACCGTGTTGTTGCACTAAAGTAAATACTAGATGGTGTAAGGCAGGCCTGTATACGTTTTAACCTTTTAGCTTGCGATTCAGCATTATCATGACAACAAGGTGCGATCAAGGTTTAAAAGGCGGGAATTTTTCTCACATGCTACAACACTGTTGGTTAAAAACGTGACGAATCTTATAGTTTAGAGGGGTATCAATTGCGGAAACTGTGAGCCTCGGGTTGACTGGAAACAGCTTAACCAGATCTGGCAAGCATTCTGTCTGTTGAAGAATTCTGGTTGGCAATCAGTCCGTGGGTCATTTATTGGATTTCGCATGACGCCGTAAATTGAGTGGTTGGCTCAGTCCAAGTGTCAGATTTCTCAGCTTACGGCCTGATTTTTTACTTCAGTTTCTAAAGCTCTTGCTGTGTTTCGACGTTTTCTTTCTGTCGGTAGTTCTAGTCCAGCCGAAGCCCTGGTGATTTACATTAGTTTTCTTAATTACCAAATTTGCCACGGTACTTAACATTAATACGAATTCAATACACAGTAGTGTTCTCTGGCGTATTTCCATGTAAACTGCTTGGGAAATTCATTCAGGGCTACGATGGTTTCTGTTGCGCAAGTAAGGTTGAATTTATCGGGCTTCGTAACGGTGGATTACTGCAAACCAGTTGAAGTGTGGTCCACGGAGAAGTCATAAATACTTTCGCTAATACTTATCCCGCTGAAATAGCTTTGTTCGGTTATCTGTGTACTTTTGCGGCAGATCTTTGATGACGCGTCGCTGAGCCTTACCCATTTGTTTCTGCTGAGGGCGCTCCGTTAGGTTACATCGTGGTTCACTATGGTGGCCACGACTGGTTTACGACAAACACTTGCAATCATTTCTGGAATGTCTATACATGTTACGAAGTTCCCGGAGAGATCAGCCCCCGTTCTTTGTGGTCAGAACTTTTCCAAACAGTGTAGTTGCCATACCACTGCGCTCACTATGATTAACACAGCTGCATCCCGCCTTTCCGAACTCGTTTTTTCACTCGATGGTATAATGTTTCATTATATCCAATGAAAATGGTAGTCCTGGAATCTGTAAGTACTCTGGGACTTGGTTCATATTAGTGGAACATTTCTTGTAAGTCTATATGATTGGGCGTATGTATGTGACAATTCGGCCGTTGCTAACACGAGGCCAGTCGCACAGCAATTAACATGACCATCTCACACGAACATGGACTGGGATTCAAATGTCGCTCGTGGGAAGGATACACTGTCAAACATAATATAACTGTTTCCTTCCAGAAAGAATTGTGAATTGTTTATCTAGACGTGAGTAACCGCGAGTGGCGTTCAATTACACTAACTTGTTCCTCTGCTATCTATCCACTTGTACTAGTGCATACATTTGGCTTACGACTGTGGCATGGAGAGAAGTGAACAGCAGCGTGAGAGCTCGGGAAGACACCATTGACACCCGAGAACTTCCGAATACCACTGGATCATAACAATCTCGTTTTGTTTCGAGTTTCAACCGGAACAAGCATTTACATGTTTGGGCTCTCCCGAAATACCGTTTCCTTTGTCTCCGCTTATTTCGGAGATAGTGGATCCTTAGGGGGCTCTCGCACTTGGTTAAAACGGATTGGGTCGTAATTTTGTGTGGGATTGGTTTGCAGATCTAATGCAGCGCCCGTTTTTAAGTAATATTCAGTGTGTTTACAAGTGCAACAAAATGAAATGGGGGTATTTTGAGTGGCGGATTCATTGGTCTCTAGTCTCATCAAGCTATGAACAGATTCTACGACGATTCCGGCTGGTGTCTGTGCATGTCAGTCCCCTTGTGAGTCCCTGTCATGCTTTGTCACATTCTCGACACAGAAGGCCTACAATATAGATTAGCTCAAAACGACGTTTTAACCTTGCCTTCCAGTGCATTTTTAGCTAGCGGACTAGATCAGGTTTGGTGGAAGCCTGATATACGTCCTGTAGTCGCACCTTACGCCAGAACGCATTGATAGTCGACCCGAACATGAATTAAAATGTGCAGCATACTAGTCCCGAGTAGTACGATGACAACCCTGGTGGCATTTAAAGATCGTGCCAAAAGAATTTACAGTCCAACAATCAAGGGCTTGAGGCTGTGCCGATAAGTGAAACTCAATTATTGGATTGTCCGGTCGATGTAGTCATCGCTCCAGGACTTCACTTTATTACTGGGAGCCACATCGAAACTATCGCCAGTAGTTCAGAGTAGATGGGGAATACATTTTTAATCAGCAGTGTGTAAACCTATGAAAATCTTGGGACAGTTCAGCGTATTTTGTATCTGACCATTAAAGTGTATCAGCGTTGTGACGATTCAGTCACCAATGGTACTGTGCTTGGTCAAAACTGGCTGGTGTCTGTGCACGGATTTATCAACAAGATTGTGACCCTTGATATATTCTTTGACCTGCTGTAGCATCGCCCATTAGTAGTATAGCGGATGTCGAAAATAACGACTGGCAAGCCAACGATAGTTCTCAACGTGGAAGTGACCGTAACCCGAGAGGGATTGCTGTACATGCATTGTGCAGAATGTGTCAATGAAGAAACTTGATGCTGCTCTAACGGCAGTGGATGTGGAGGTAGGTCACCCTTGCAAAATTGTGTTTACTTTCGTTGTCGCATCGTTTCGCCCATCTCGTAACAGCAGCCTGACTACAAGAAACGTCATAAAGCAAGCGGTTTTTGCTATCCCAACACTGGCAGGTGGCGTGCGTTCAGGTCGAGATACTCTTGAATGCCCACCTACTGGAACATTGCACTAAATTGATGCACTGGTATCGTTTCGTGTATTGGCAGGTCTAAATTTCCGCGGGGCTTGTTTCAGGGCCAGAATGCTTACCAGCTTTCCGATCGAAATCATCGTTATTCATGAGGTTTCTTCCGTATAGACAAACTGATATTAGATCAATACCACCTTTCGATTAATTGATGCACCACGACCGAATTCAGTGAGTGGATGCACTTCCGTAATTTGCCATTAGACAGTCCCTATGAGTAGGCGGATAGCTCACCCATACTCGGGCTGTAAGAAGCAGAGTTGGATGCAGTTAAGGATAACTCGACACAACACCAAGGAACCACTAAGTGTTATGCCTCTTAGACGCGGGTCTTCTTCCTCACCGGAGTTTGATCTCCGATACGATTGGTACTTCTGATAATATATATTGCCCGTAATCCTTCCCACGTATTCGGTTCCAGTTCTCGGTTTTTTGTCTCTCTAAGTATGCTACTTGCTGCTTAATCCGAGTGATTTTGGATCAAGTCATTACTGTTTTGTAAGCTGTTCTGGCTGGATCGTTCCATTCACTTGTCACATACTGGACCACTGAATCGAGAAAATCAGAACGATATTGGTCTGAGTGGCACCGTGCAATCTCAATTTATTAGAAGAACAGTGTTCTTTTTATAGAAAGCCAACAGTGTTTACGACTGCTGTTGGGCGAGAAGCGTGTTACCTTTTGATTGGCTTGCTCTTTATCACGTTTGTATTGGACAAGCGTGTATGCGCTCAACCGAAGCAGTCCCAACAAGCATCGAACTAAAAGAACACAGTAGGGTTTGAAATCAAACCGCATATTTCCGGTAATCTGGAACCCACAGCAACAACCATAGAAGAAAGGAAGTGGGAGAGCGGTTTCAGCCCACTCGGCGGCACTCAAAATTGCGTAGAAACTTTAAATGCGTTAAGCAACTCTCGAAAAGGTCCGGGTCAAACGACATTGAAGACCAGAATAGTAGATGAGTCGTTAGGAAAACGGCAAGCATTCGGTGTGCGCAGTTAATTACACGAATGAAGATAGTGGCACTGAGTTCATATCAGGCCTCCCAGAAACAGGCGTACACAGAACCATGCGTACAGAACAGATGAGCAAGAAAGTACGGTTGCAGCCGGGATCTCTAGAGAAGCCACACGATCGCTGCTCACCACGCATTACAGCGTTCCCGGTTGCTTTAAGTAATTCGGTTACTTAAATCCGACACGCGTTCAAAAAACTTACCTCATTCACTACTTACGAACAAACTGTATAGGGGCTGATTGCTGTTTTTACTCGCTTGGTGCAAATAGACCACAATTCCGCCTTCAGCGGCTTGTGCGTGGATTATGATTGGCTGAATCTTGTCCAACCGCGAAACTCCTCCAGCCTAATCTGATTACACTTGTCACTCTCACTAGGTGATCGGTGTGATGAATAGCTCTACGCGGGAGCAATTATGTATCAAAAATAAGCCAGTTCGTTATCACTTTAAATGTGTACGAGTATCGTCGAGTTCAAGGTTGAAAGTCATGGTAGAGACCCCAAAATAGAAAGAGAACAACAAACATCTAGTTTTACCTCGAATGTGGCGGACGTGATCCAACATAAGGTGACAGCTGACGACTAGGTCACCGAGTAATGACAACACGTATACTGCTGAGAAAACCGTACTTCATACATCGCGAGTCGATGTGCTTAACAATTGGGTCGCATAACGAGCACGCTGACCTAATTAGGGAAATTTTAAAGACCATATAATAAACCCATTGTGGTAGTTAGAAATACGCAACAGTAATCGTAGATGTACTTAGCTCAAACCCAGAGCTAGTTTCTACGCAGTATTAATAATACAGTATTATTATACAGTATTATTATAATACAGTATTATTAATACAGCACGTCAGCCAATGAAATCGTAATGTAATCAGCATTTGTACAAAGTAAATATTCATGCAGTGAAACAACAATGGAACACAATGTTCGGTTATAAAGTACATCACTACGCACGTGTATAAAATGGATGACTGTAGAACAACATACTTAAACTGTGTGGCGATTATTTACCAATAGAGCCGACTAAAACATCAATAACAAAAGCCAAGTCGAGCAACTCTATTGACTCGCTTAAAAAGGCAAAGTGCATCCTTGACGATTAACTGGTATTTCGTACTGCATAGTAGACTGCATCCAACTGCACTATATATCCAGGGTAAGATATGTGAAAGATTTTCCCACACACATTTTGGTTATCTACATCTACAAAGTTCCTATTGACAAATACGTGAAACATGAACAGATTCTTTAACTGACTCAGTTATCTGTTTATCGGCAATAGTTTCGTCGTGCCAATTAAGTTTTTCAGAGTGATTGAAGACAATAACAACTTCCAGGTACGGTTTAGTCGTTTGTAGGAAGGGTACTGTGCAGAAAACTCTTGATCGGAGCTGAGGAAATTGAGTAGAAAGGGAGGAAAGGCAAGTGATTATTTACTTTGTACGCTTCGCCATTAATGTCTACGATGGCGTCGTGTTTTGAGAGGTATAACAGTGCAGGCTTGATTCCAGTTATGCATTACCAGACCAGACACTACGTTTATAAGTTGAAAAGAAAAGCGAAGAACAGATGAAGAGCGGATCCGGGAAAAGCCGTGTAAAGCACCCTTTCAATATGCCAATCAAACCATTTTTCTTTACTGTTTACATGGTCAGCTTATTTCCAGAATTCTGATGTAATGTCCTCGTGTAAGTGAGGGGGTTGGCTGTATAACCAAAATTCAGATGTTCTCATTTGTACTTGCAGATGAACATATGACTGACTTCAGCCGAGTAAAATTTACCTGATAGACTGAACCAAGTGAACCAGTCACGTTGCTTGGAATGATTCCAGAAAATTAGGTATGCTACTATGGCACCGTTGTTTGGCTTGGCTATTCTGGTATTCAGTCAGAATTGTTGATACCAACTGACCCGGCCAGATGAGCATCTAGTCATGTGGTTAGCACGACATGTGTTGTTGAAACAACTTTTTCTGCGCTACCGTCGTCAACCAACTGAAGGTATGTACCACCATTACCATCATCATCAAAGAGAGCAATACAACAGAATTTCAAGCAGTACAGAGAAAGCAAAGTTCGCTTACTGAACTGGGGGCGATTGGAAAATCACGCTTCAAAAGTTCTCTCCATAGGAATGCCATTGAAAAGCGGGAACGGAGATGCGTGATTCAAAATGGCGGTAATGATCACTTGGATTTTTATACCCGCAATCGACGAGAAATATGCAAATAAGTTCTTTTTACTCGAAGACAAAAACAATGTCGTCCCCATTAGACTGATCCCGGGTGGAGCAGTGGAGTCAGCAAAAGCTCTTCAGAGTTGAAGATTTCTGCGTCAGTGATGGGAATTGCGTTTCGTTGTACCTGAGAAAAGTACGGGTAGTTTATACCCTGCGATCGCACAATCTCTCGCTGACAAATTTGCGCCTAGCTTCACCAGAAAAATCGGATCTCAGTTGAACTGTTGTGCCCTATCTGAGTCGCATTTTTGTGATTGGCTGACTCAATGGTTGAATGGTCTTGTTCACCATTCTACCTGTGTCATCATCAGATATTCACACATCACGGTCGTATACCCACACTACTGTGTCCATGATACTTAGTTTTAGCTGTCATTTTAACGCATTTCCGTGCATGTTTCACGTTACATGCTTGCGACAAAAAGACAGCCGCTATCTATTGACGTTGTAATGAACTGAAGAGAGCATAAGCTTGGAGTGCTGAAATTCTTTCTGCAGACGTCTTCAGATCGTACCACCTTATCGGACTAACCGTCTCGCTGAACAAAAGTGAGATTCTGTTGGTCGCCCCGTTAGTAGTTTCACAGCCTACTCTGAAGTATTTGGCACCTGACTAATAATTACGTTATGATAATCTCGCTAGTAAGATCTATGCATTGATTAGTAGTGTGGCAGAATCCGGCCTGGCCAAGCGGCGATAAATGACACACTCGTCACAGTTAAATCCGCCTCTGTACCTTGATCAACGTGGCCAAATTTGCCACATGGGTGGTTCAACCACGAACTGGGATCCAGACGACAACAGTCGTACGTCACTTCTGGATCCCGAGCTTCGTTCAACCTGGCTAAATGATGCATTCATTTTCTCGCCTGGCTTTCTGTCTATGTTAAATTCCTAATAGTGTAGCATCAACTCACACAATATCACCTCGGAAACTGTCCGTGCGCGCCAAACACATTAGACAACAGCAAAACTATTGGGTGCTTACTCTGTAAACTGACGGCATACGTTACATGTAAACCCACGGATGTTTCGCGTTTCGTTTGTTCCGCGTTCTTGGTTGCTGGTAACTTACCACAGAACCAAACTGTTGCTGAACGTCACACTGGCATAAGAAACAAAAACCTTATATCACCTGAAGGCTTCTTAATTCAACACTGAAATCTGACCTCAAATCCTCCACTATTACAGTCAAGTGAGAAACCTGCTTGATGTTTAACGTTTTCTTCCGGGAGGTCAGCAACAAAACGCTTGTGTATTGTCAACTGTCGAATGCCGACTGTTACACTCCAGACAAGAAATTAAAGACAATCTTGTGTTGATGTAGTGGGAATGCAATTCATTTTCCACTAAGAGCTACTGATCAGTGGATAACTACGCCTCAAATAATTACAGCTGAATAAGATTTGGTTCATTCAAACTTGTCTATCGCACGCAGTTCCACGGAAACCAAGTGATCAGGACTGAGAGGTACGTGGCAAGGCTGTTCTCGTTAGGAACTTCGAAAAGTTGGCTAGTGCCATCTTTTTCCTCAGGTTCTGTCGGAGTACTGTTCCCAACGCATAACGAAGTTTCGAGACTACTGCACGCCTCATTTAACGACAGAAGTGGAATGGAATAAAATGTTGTTACAACAAGCCAGGTACGACAGGTCTGAAGACCCGTCCAGACGTCCACAGGTCTGATAAGGTCTCACTGGATGACATTGAAATCTGTAAATTTAAACAGAAAACATACATGTATTGTAAAGCACAATGTTCCGTTTCTCGGGAACACGGAAAGGTATGCTAACATACTTCACTATTTAAGGCAGAGGAAGTTTATAGTCGCCAAATGTTTGTTCTCTGTCAATCAGTCTACATGTATTGACAAACTATCAGGACCTGTTCATTTAACATCCATTCTAGCACCTCGACTTTTAACAGTATCGTTTTTGACTCAAACTTTGGTGACCAAACCTTAAGGATTTGGTCTACTGTTAACCATCAACCTTCTGCTGTTATCAAGTTTCAAACAAATGGAGCCCGGAAAGCCATGCTGGATCTTTGTTAGTTACATGTTGCACCAAATCCGCTGTACGCTTAAAGCAAATGTGCGGTTTTGAGTGGTGTCTCAACAGTCACTTCATCTTCACAAACGGTAGATGATATGCAGCCACCGTCTAAACTCCAGGTAGCGGCATGAGCATTGAAATAGCAGAGCTCAACCGACTTTCCAGAAAGGAAAATATCTGAAGTCCTAAACAACTAGATGTATACCCATGGAAAGAGCACTGTTCTGACCTTTACCAAATGTTTGAATACCAATGCTGTATCCTTTTTTAACAAAACAGAAATTTTTCGAGTGGAACGTGATGCCGTACTGCTACCCATTTTTGGGTACAGCTGAAACTTGATGTAAAGCAGTTATTGAAGACCAGAAAATAGATATGACTCATATGACTGTACCGTAACTATGGCCAGAAGGCGGAAAGCAAAGATGGAGCTTATTGCTAACACCATACATAGGCATATTTTTTTAAATAGGATTTTCATAGATCTTATTTGTGTGTTTTTGGTGCCTTGAGAATGAAATGAACAATGGTGAGGTTTCTATCGAATTTGTGTGAGTTGCCTTCAAGTTCTATGATACAGTCGTGAACTCTCACTCATTCAAAAATCTCAGAAATTTCACTTGTCGGGGGATATTCTCTGGATTGTCAAGACTAGACTACATACTAACCAGCGACAAGCTGTCGTACTGAACCCAGAGTTTGAATTGAGACGATATAAAGTCCTTACCTACAGAAAAGTTCGTGAAAGACTGACAGGGCGGGGTTGGTATCCCTGGACAAAAAAACTAAGCGACGTCATGATCCAATGCTTCAGCGTATCCGTCACTCGGTTATGAGTGACATTCCACTATGGACGCTATTATTAAAGTCAGCTACAATCGTGTTCCGATCAGGTAACTTAGATGATCCAAGTAAAAATCCACCTCAGCGCCGCACAACATGTCTACTGTAGTGAGACCATACTAGAACAAACCAGTCGGAGAGATCTGAAAACATGAGTGTTGTGTATTCAGTAACCAGATGACAACAGCAGTGAGGGCCGATAGACGTCACTAGCAGCTAGATCTGAGCAACAAGTTTGGCGTCATTGCAACGATATGCCACCGCGCTCCATTCACCAAAATCTGTCCCGAAATCTATCACTTATATCATGCAGATAAATTGAAGATCCGAGACAGAGTATCCGACAGTACTGTTGACAGCTAACAGAGTCAGTGCGTACACCTAACATCGACACGACAGATATCACGAGAACAATTAGGTTCACACCACATACGGTGTTCCGAAAACTCTCAAATTTCCGTGACAATAAGTCTCCAGATCTTGATCTCATCTCCCCTATTGTGCTAACCAGGTGCACCGAAAAGTTATCTGGACCGCTCTGTGAACATTTTGTTTGATTTCCCATGAACAACAAGTTTCCAAAGCCTAGAAGGTGTGCACAGTACCACCCATCCTTGGAGGCTGTGTTCGCGATCCAGCGAATCGCAGGCCGACTACATTATTGTCGGTTAGGGCTAAGTTCTGACTGAGGATACTGCTAACATTCTGTCTGAAACTTCCTACTTTTGGTGTCAAAAAATCCCCTACTACCGTGGCTCATAGACTAACTCTGAGATTGCCGCTTCATTGTAAAATGGAACGGGCCTTTTTCATATCAGTATTGCGCGAACGGTGGCTTGTCATAATGCTCCATATTAGAAACTCCGCTCTTCATTGTATTTTTGCACGAAATTTTACTAAAATTTGTTGTATAGTTGATGATGATACAAGGCGGGAGGCAACAGGATGGTATGAACATATTTCACCTTTGGATGACATGCAACACGATCCCGTTTAACGGAACTATATGTATACTAGTGTCCCCTCCATATTTTAGGTTATATATAGTATTCTCTGGAAGATGAAGAACTGAGCATCGTTTAACGCGAGTGCGACTCGAACGCGATTGCTCGGATAACCCCAGTCTGTCCACTAACGGTGTGTCAGCAGCCAACTCGCATTTTGCGTTACTCAGTGGTCTGTTTATAAGGTTTCACACAGGCTATTCAATTCGTTAGAACGCACCCGTCCTGAGCTAAATGCCCAAGCTTTTCTTCCCTCTTAATTAGGGACATCACTTCAAGTAGACAGTGCACTGTAAAACCACAAGACAAGTTAAAATACAACGTTTTTGCCCTATCCAGATAGGATGTGCAAAGTGCGACAGTTCACAATGAGCTGCGGATACATAGGAAATATGTCTTTTGTATATGAGGTTATCTATGGACCCCCAAAAAGTGTTTGTACTCAACGAAAGCAACAATTTCGGAAGGTAATTCACCAAGGCTACGATATTAAAAGAATCGTTCTGCTCACAAATTACGCAGTTGTAGTGTCCAAGTGTTTAGAACAGTCCACTAGAATCTGTCGCCACTGCGTTATCGGCAATTGAATTCAAACACAAACTTGAAAGATATTGTCGGGGCACCAAACTGAGTCTTCGGGTAATTTGGTCATTAGAATCACTACGGTAAAATGAAGATCACGTAGGCTGATTTTTCATCGGTACAAGAGTACGATGGCCCAATCTCGACAGCGATTTCAAGTCTATTTCTTTGTTACGTGTTCTGACACCCACGAAAAATAGACTCAGCAGCACCGACGTTTCACATGTAGACTGCCTAAGAACGCTGTTTGTGAGTTGGATAATGAAATCCTTGAGATTGCCTTCCAGCTGTTGCTTTATAACTCCACAACCACCTCAGTGCAGTGCGGATACTTTTGTATGTTTAATCGAACGTTTATTCGTCATTCGTACAATCGTAGGTCGACGTGAACACACATTGTAGCACGGTCTTTCTTCAGGACGCATGCATGAAGTTCTTTATTGAAGTAACTTATCAACCGTTACAGCAACTGTTTTTTATTGCCTTTTTCCTTGTCTGTTGTGGTCAATTCATGTAATTCGTCATTCGTGGGGATGGGGTGGGGGTTACAGACTTGCGTGTGCTCTGTGCCTACTGATTCGTGATGCGTCAGAAGCCACTGTTCACTTTCTACCGACGCGCCTCCTTCAAATTGTGGTAAATTATCAAAGAATTCCTGAGGAAAGCATAATCGGTGAAAATACTGGAAGGGTTAACAACCCATTTTTCACATAAGTTATCAAACCCACAGACTGCTAAGAGCAAAAGGCTGGGTGACGCATAAGTTCCTAAGCCCCCTGCATGAACGCGGATATGATATTTGTGTCTGTATTAATGGGTCAATGCTGCACAGATTACGGCAGTTATTGGTTTCCAGCCCTGTTCGTAATCATTCAAATGACCTCACACAAATCTACAGATCACTCTTAAACCGTCTAAGCCATCACGTCGAGTCCATTTAGGTGAATCAAGAACACGGATGGCACAAGGATATGAAACATCGAGTTCCATTTAGTTAGTTCACTAAGACGACACAAGGATTATTTATTTAGGAAACCAGTACCAGCACCCCACAATGCATGCCTCCACTTGACTACCTGCGAATAGTAAGGTGTGGCTGCCCACCTTCACAAAATTCCTCTCCTCATGAAGGATGATCTAATCTGCAGAACTAGTTCAGGCACTCTTCCTTAGCTCAATGGTCTGGTCACAGACACTGGGGATACTGACACCTACGGCGTGCAGGCCCATCTGACTACGGCAACATTCCACTTGGGTAGCTGGCCCCTGTGAACCAGATGCTGCTGCTTCCCATTGTTAATGGAACACACTGGGCCACAGCGTTCCACTACTACACACAATCCCCTACACTTCTTGCGCCTTTCTAGGTCCAAGTCCTGTTGCTCTCGGAATCCGTCAGTCTTTGTACTTAACCCTCGAACCAGGTTTAAACACAGCACATACAGTCGGTAACTTTGCAGTCGATTAATACTTGGAAGCCTCTTGTGCGCTTACTAGACTCAGGTTGGCCAACCCCCCAGTTTTTGCTAATTCACGCATGCTCACAAGGAATAACAAAGAAATCGCCGTTCGTGCTCATGCATGAAGGTCCGCCAGTCGACCAGGAAATTGGCTTGTGGAGAGACCGACGGATGGGCCTAGAACGTGAGTGGTACAATGATTGTTCGCTCAGGAAAACAACACAAACACTTATTTACACATGATACTAACTGGGGAAGCCACAGTTGTCAATACTAAGTTAACGTGTGGGAAACATAAGTTCGTCCCGTATTTCCTTCAATTACTCCAGAATATCACTGTCTAAAAGAAATCCGATTGCAAATAAATACTGTTTGCTCAATGGTCGTTTGCTCACAGTTGTGAATCGGACACCTTCGGTAGTCTAATGTTGACTGAATGTAGAATATTCCGATGAAGTCGAGATATCAGACAGAATGAACGCTCAGCATAATGCTCACTATTATTTCGACTGTCATGGGGCGAGCTGAAGCGCCCGACACGGTTATCAGACGATGATTCTGTGCTGAATGTCCTGTGAGCAGGTATATCTGTGGTGTCATACCACACCAGCGTCCTCGATACATAGGAGCAGTGAAGTCCATTCGAAGGACTGCTCATTTTAAGGGCAATCTTTCCGTGCGACCGGAACGTACAGCCACTCTCAGTTGCCGCAATCATCCAAAACAACTCACGTCAGCTTTGTCAACACCACTGCAATCAATATCATACTTACAGGCCGATTCACACAGCCAAGTCCATTTCGGACACAACACATGATTTAACACGGACTAACAGGACAGAAACCGTTCACACGAGTGAGCACAGCATAGCTGAGCGTCTTGAGAACTCACGGATGGATACTGCTGTACTGTGCCCCGTTAATTCAACGCGAATTACAGTGTTTCCATTCTGTATATCACTAAGTCAGCATTTACACTATTCTACCCAACAATTCGCTAGTACACCCACTTATTGTTTGCCCAAATCATTGCTGTACGTGCAATTGTTTCATTTTACAAACATTTGGATCTCAATTTATTTGGAAATTTCACTGATACCACTCACGATGTGTCGTAATTAACACGCCAGCACCTAAATTCACGACTATCACACATGGTGAGTTCTCGCGGAGGGTGTTCCCACAATGTCATCCTCAGAACAGCAGAGGGATATGGTTGGAATATTAACGATGACATAAGTTAGTAATGAGGCGTGTTGACCTCATATTCGAGATGAATCAATTACCACAGTTAGGTGTACAGCCGCAATTGCTCGAGTATTATCCAGGTTGTCTCATCGTCAAAGTATGGTAGAAGGACAGAATAGTGGTTGGCATCCTTATCACTTACATATCCCAAGCGCACGGCAATTGGTGCGTATGAACAGACGACACTGCATAAAATTTTCCCAATTATTGCGTAAAAATCACAGGGAAACAACCTCCTAGAAAACGGTGAACATGCGTTTTTGCATGACGTTCGGTGATAGCAAAATAAATTCAAAAGCGATGATGAAACAGAAAAAGAAAACAAAAAACACAAGTAAGAGGGTCAAAGTAGACGAGAAATAAATTAAACACGGGTTGACAATTCGAATTGTTCCGGGCGAAGGGGACGGTCTCGAACAGTGCACAGTGTACATACAGAGTTCTAAATGAGTCGGAAAACAGAGATGGGCGCATCGATAAACGAAATGAATACACAACATGCAACAACCTACTAAGCTTCGGTTGACTAGAAATAACAAAACAGACGAGCGAGTAGGTCGAGGATGGAGAACAGAAACGAGCGGAACTAGCTGGACTTTTGAAAAAGAGCCAGCAACTCCTTGGCAGACTTGGCAATCTGATGGGCGTATCGTATGAGCGTGTTCACTTCGGGGGCTAGTGATTTTGGGACTGCCGAACACTGACGCTGTGCTAGTGGAATCGCACTCAATTTCTGGGCGATTAGTTCGCAGTGGGGTCGCAGACTCTGTGAGGCCGACGCCAGATCTGCAAGGGCGCTAGCTACGTTTGTCGAGCAGTCTGTAATCGGAGGGAACAGGCTGAGGATATCGCGAACGGCTGACTGGATCGCGAGAGAACACTGTACGAAATCTCCGGTCCGATCCCCATTGGTCAGCTGTACAGAAAAGAGGGAACGTTTTAAGTAGATTCAGATATACACATAAAGAACAGGATAAGAACAACGCCCCCATACCTTCTCAAATAAGCGTCAACAATATAACTTGAGAAAGCACAACTAGTAAACTAACTTTATTCATTCTAGAAGACGCTTCAGTGTTCGTATCACACTTTCCATCAGCACACCAAGTTTACTAGAGAAAGAAACAGTGTACAATTTCATACTGGGTAATCAGGAATTGGATGGACTAGACAACTTGAACTATCAAGTGCTGAATGAGACCGTTTTCAACCATGGAAGAAGTGCCTACCATTCTGGGCATACGGACTTTTGAGGACACAGCTACAAACTCAGTACCGATAGATGTACGACCTCCAAAATCAGAAAAGATTTATCGGAGTCAGTTCACGAGCCAATCGCACAATCTGTCACAGTACAAGAAATTAACGTTAAACTTCCAATGTTATTAGCTGAACGGCACATCTGCTGAAGAATCATAATATGGATTTGACCTCAGTCATCACAGCCTCAAAACCAGCAGACTTGAAAGTTCCTCCGGTTATAGTGTTAACTGTTGTGTCCAACCAGTTTGAAAAGAGCCATGTAAGAACTATAAGTTGTCTATTTCAGAGACGCAGTACGTACCACCAGTGAAAGACCCGGATCTAAACAGATGCTGGCACTTAAACACATCTTCCCAACGACGTTTCTACCTGTTCTCCCGCAAAATCACTATCGATACACCAACACTCCGCTGCATTTATGAGCACCAAGAATGGAACTTCCGATAACACTATGTGAAGTAACAGACAAACAGATGCAAAAAAAAATATACAGAGCAAAATCTTCAAAAAGGAGTCCAGTAATCAACACGAGTCAGAGACTTCACTGACCATGAGGGGCTGCCACATCTTACAGCATATCTAATTTGGCAGGCAGTACCGCCTAATATTACTCAGGCACGGGCCATACTTAGTAATGCGCCGTGAAGTGCGTGCTTCTTCAACAACCAGAAAAACTGTCGAACCAGTTTCGGTTATGCATCAGTCTTGTTTATCGCATCCAGAATTACAGTTTTCCAATCAAAACCCGTGTTCCAGGCCCGTCTCTCCTGGGCTGTGATCTTCGCGACTCTGTCAGATGCACTTGATCAAGTGCAGAAGTGAGAGCTGTAAGGAAACCGTCCTGCTGATGATGCCTTAATTTCATTTGCATTTCAGTTGTCTGTCTGCAAAATTCAGGCATCTCGATGTTGGATATTTGAGTTCGGATATAGATTCCATTTTTTTCTGAAGCCGGGGGTTTGCTCTCTACGTCATGATTGCATTACAGTTAACCATCAACGGGAGTCAGTGTAGTTGTAGCGAAATGAAGACAACCCCGGCTTGCGTAGTGCACGATGTGTAAAGCACTTCAAGAAAAAAATATTGGTTCATATTGTACTTAAGATAATGAGGATGTTTGCTCACCACTTGCTTGATGTGAACGATCGCATTCGTTTTTTTTGCAGGTGTTGACTTATGCGCTTTAATGACGCCAGGTATACCTCCAACTTGCTTTCGCACTCCATGGTTGGACTTCTAGCCTCTATAGTCATTAATGTAGGTTAATGTCGGGTAGCACTTCGTCAGACCTCCTACGATTTTCGCATAATATACATTCAGTCTCATGTTCATTCGTACCCTCATCTGGAGTCTGCATCTTGTTATGCACACCTTGGAATTATTGATCAGATGCACATACTTACTAAAGTGTCTTTGATAAAGAAGTATTCATATGTCTAAGCTTATGTGGAAGGCATTTGATGTGCAAATCGAGTGGCATAAAAAAACAATGACTGGATACACACGCATTTGCAAACTATGACCAAATAGGTCAGTACAGGAAGATCGCATGTACACACAAAAGCAGGTCCTACTAATCGACAAACAAATGTCTACGTGGCGCTATGGAGGATAGAAATTGTGGTGAAAGGCGGATTGAGCTATAGTGTTATCTGGTCAGGCTACAGGGATGATATTCATGTTAACTTAAAGAACACCCTATTAATAAGATAACTGGGATAGTAGTAACCGTTCTACTAAACGGCTGACAATGCAACATGACCTCGAATAATGAGAGACATTAGGTCACCATTTCGACCTACACTTTGCTTCATCCAAGTGTAGAAGGATGTGCTTGATGAGGTTAGCAACTGAATAGCCGAAGTATGAACGCTACTTGTTAACCTTTGCCATCTATGGCATTGTCATGACACTTCCATTCAGTAGCACAGTGCGTGACAAACAATTCAGCGGAATACCTGACGAGTTTGTGCGAGTGATATATAAAGATTATCCACTTTCAAGTCTCACTGGTTTAGTGGCGGTGCACATGAGTAATATGAACACGGTGGCAGTGACAATGGAGTAAACAAGTCCATGCATACAGATAATCATGCCTATCTTGGTATACATCTTTTCGATGCTCGGACACGTTTTGCATACGTAAACTTACCGTTTGTCGCACTATGTGTTTTTCGTACGATCTGAGTCAGACTGAAGCTGATCGTCAGATGAAGAAGTTAATGATCCCCAAGAATGAAGATTTTAAAATCGAAAGGTAGATCCGTAGAGTGCTACCAGCTTCTCAAGAGATGAATTGCGAGAACTGCTGGTGTTTTGTACAAGTGACGTTCAGTTTTTGTTCACCAAGGCAACCGACTGACAGAGAGATAGAGTGGCAATAGGCTTGAATACTAGTCTCTTTTTAGCTGAGCAAACTGAAGACTAACCAATAGAGTGCGGCCATTGAGCAATTTACATCTTACAAACGCCAAGTTGGTGGTATTTCTTGAGTCCTCAACGAGAATGCTAGCATGAACAGAGTTATGACGGCTTTTAACTCAGCCAATGGCAGCATTAAATTCAGCAAGGAGTCAGACAGTAATGATCAAATAATTTTTTGTGTTGGCATTATAAGAACAGAAGATAGTTCAATTCAACGAAATGTGTGCAGAAAACAGACTTGAAGTGGCCAACACATTCAATTTAACAGTTTCGTCCCATTAAATAAAAATTGAAAGCCAACGAAGGATCTGAGCTAGACTTTCTACAAGAACAATGGTTGCAGAATGGCTGCCAATGCGTTTCGTTCAGACAACGATGAAAGCGGTAGAATTGAAACTTAAGCCACACTCTGGGAATAACAAGCGCGTTTATTGCTCTTCCTTGCAAAGGAAATCCCATGGTCGAAGTTATCTCAAGAAAGCTCGGAAATTCAGTCGAAACAACCTGCCTCACCGCTCAATTGTATGTGAGTTTCCGTTCAACACCCGTTATCATGTCACAACTCAAAGACAAACTTCCATGTTCTACAACCAGCGGTTTTGTGTACTCGTTTGTTTGCTCGTACTGAGCATCATACACTGGTCGTGCTCCAAGGGGATTGTCTGACGGAGTGCGTGGTGTGAGTAAAACGGTTTCAAGCACAATTGTTGCTCAGTTGACCGACTCTAATCACTCTGTCAGTAGAAAAGATGCTTTTCAGATTGTATATTGAGTGCCAAGGAGTCGATCAAGAACGATGGGATTCCGAATTGCGACCACTGTCGAGGCCATTAGTATCAGATTGCGCAATCCTGATCTCTGCGCTCAGAAGTTCGTGCGCCCCTAGCCCACAACCAAGCAAGTCCACGATTTGGAACAGTGATTACACAACTGATAACAAACACATCGTCCACAACCTCCAATGACCGTTCTTCTGACTCGCCCTAGCTACTGTTTCCATATTTATTGCGTTGTAATTAGCCTGATGATGAAACACAGAAAACAAGTCTCTTTCGCTACTTTGTTGCTCTGATGACTTCAAGGGGGTATTTCCGAACAAATCATATGATAGGCCTGTAACCTGAAAAGACTGGCGTCAAAATCAATTACAGGAAGTAGAAAATACTGTGATCATGAACAGTAGAAGCACATTAGGGCTGATTTATCGAAGAGGGGAATTTCAACTGCCTACCTGAACCATAACTCGAATTCGCACAATAATAGCTTCGACGCAGCGCACTACGCGATCAGAAGTAGGATTCTGCCAGCTGTCAGTTTTATGCACAGCCGGAGTACTAGGGATGATCAATCGGCTTGTGGACACGTGGGTAGGTTGAGTTGTTGAGGATACGGAGTCGTAATCTGGTAGAGCGGCAGTCGAGGACAGAATTTGAGCGCGTTGACTTTGCAGTGCTGGTGAGCAGCGGGCCCCCGAGGGATGCGGTTGTTTGGCGCTTGCGTGCATCTGAGCGCTAACACGCCCGCTAGATTCACCAGTCAGAGGGACGGGGGCTGGGGAGGCGGAACCCGTGGAGTTGGGAGCTACATAGTCACCACCTCCTACAGTGCTTGTGGCTAAGTTGAGATGAGGTGTTGGGAGAAAATATGCAAACAAAAGAAGTCTGAGAGAAGCAAAATAATGGGATTGACTTAAGATACGAAGAAGTATGAGGAAGTAGTGTCTACCGTTTTCACGAAAACGGAAAACCTTGAAGGCAGTAGACTAATTAAGTTCAAGTGTGCATTGAATTGTTTACTGAGAGTGATATCACGTTTTACACATTATTTGCGTCTTACAAAAATCAGTGTCCACAGAATGTGCAAATCCGTTAGAGAAAATTTAAAGCAAACAATGGTGGAAACAACAGACGGAAAGCCTAACGCAAAGAGGATGTTGTTACTTAACCAACAGAAGCGAAAGAAAAGTGTTAGAAAACGAGTCAATTTATCCGGAAACCAAAAAAGGCTAATTACCTCTGAGATATCAACTACACGTGAGACCGAACTAGCATACTGATTGCAGTACAGAAGTTACACAGCTAAGTGACTAACCTTGAGCTGTCATTGTCGGTGTGTGAGTACTAATTGTGATCAACCGCCCTGCTCCTGGAGGTTTCGGTCCAACTTGAGGAGGTGTGACCATCGGAGACACGTTCACGTAGGAGCCGACGGCTGGTTTGGCGTTCGGATGGCCCGCATTTACTACAACCGAAGGACCGGCATGTGGAACGCTGGATTTGGTCGATGGACCAGTGAAAAGGCCTGGAGCGGACGGCAGATGACTTGGTGTAGAAGTGGACGCGGCCGGAGAACCACCACGGCTGCCACCTCCTGAACGCTGAATGATACCCTGTCTGAGTAGAATACCGGAATCCAGGCAGTGTGAGCCGACCGAGTAGTTGCCCGATTCTTCTTGCTTATCATCGTCCGGGCGATCACTATCCATTTCGTAGTCCTCAGCTGGAGCAGGCGTGCTTTGTAACTTCTCCAATCTGCCAGGTACGTGGACGGCCTGGTATTCTCGTGAACTATTAGGTTGGCTGAGTGGACCAGAACCGTCTGAACACTGGTGCTGCCTGGGAGGACTGTGTGACTTGACCATGCCAGCTGAGAAGGCAGCCAGTAGAGCGGACTGAGGAGGGGGAATGCAACATCAACAATTCCTCAGGGCATTCTGAACGACAGCAGAGAAAGATAATTCGTGTTTCGCAAGCATTTAGTGGGAGCCACCAGAGAGGCGAGAATCAACAGTAATTAAATTGTAGAGACCACCCAACACCGGTAGCAAAAATGCATTGATCTATGTTTTAAAAGTATCCTGTATCGTGCTACGTGACAAATGCGATTCTTCAATTCGAATCACATAATGAACCCAAATAGTTCCTAATGATACCTAAATAAAATAAAACCAGGGAAAAAGATAACCCAAGTTCAGATACAAACACTATGACTATAGTGCAACAAGGAATTTTTTATCACTATGCGTGACTTAAAACAATAAAAAGATAGACAAATTTATTACAAGCTTAACATTAAACGCGAGTTTAAAATTGTGGCTATTCTTGTTTGGGATGTTGGTTACTTTCTTAATTCGGGGAGAGTTATCAGTAAAAATCGCCAGAGGCGGGCACTACAAGAAGCACAATAGTTTTCTTGCCAATGACTACGGCTTGTGCACATACCCATCAGCGGTTTTAGCTATCAACACTCAGAATCTTGTGTATCCTAGATGAGCGGAGCCAACTGAGGTAAAAATTGGCACCATCATCATCATCATAGACAGCAATACATCAGTGGTTAACACTAATGCTTAACTGCCACACAACCATGAAGAAACAGCAAACCCTATATAGAAAGAGAGAAGGAAAAAGAAGGGGACGGGAAGGGACCTAACTACTGAAAAT